>PVKV010017245.1:23979-48401 GCA_004027835.1 Alouatta palliata
CTCGTTACTTGAACCCCACGCGTGGCCAAATTAAGTCAGGAAGACACAGATGCAACCGCGTTCAGGCTTTATTGGAGATCCTCCGGGCGGGCCGGGCTCACACAAGGGAGGAGAGCCAGCAACCGCGCCCAGGTGAGCCTGCTCAGGGCTTTTATAGAGTTGTGGGAACTGGGCGGGGGAAAGGGAAGGGAGAGCTGACCTTGAGGTTGGACATTGGTTTAGCTATTGGCATGGGCGGGAAGTTGACGTGGCAGTTTGGAGCCGAGCCAGGGCTTTGTTTGAGTTTGGGCGCACGCGGGGAGCATACGGGTCTTTTCAGCATGGGGGTTGGGAACTTCCTGGGGGCGGGGTGCTTCCAGCCAGGGATTTCTCAGTCAGGGACATTGTGAGAAGTGATGAGGAGGTGAGAGTGAGAGCCTTGTGGTAGCGCCAGCGCCTGGGAAGGCGCCCGTTACTTAGCAGGCTGGCCTTGTGGCAACGCCAGAGCCTGGGGACGCGCCCGTTGCTCACCAGGCCATGACGGGGAGTTTCCCTTTCACTGGGGAGTTCAGAAAAGACTCTGCTCTGTCCAGCTCTTGAGGAAGGTCTACCTCTCTGTGGTGCTGTGCTCTGATGGTCACCATCTTTGTCCACTTTCATGTTCCTTCCCACCCGATGCGCCTTTGTAGATTCTTAGAAGCTGTGGGAAGGAAGAATAGAGGAATCCTAAAACCCTTTAATGTCTCTGATAAGTGCATAGAAAGATACTAATGTATGCGCCTCCCCTCCTTGCAGCGGCTACCTGAAAGGGAGGGGCCCTCTGTACTATGCCCACGTGGCCTCCCGTATTGTAAGAATGTGATTTGCTTGACCCCTACCAATCATGTCAGATGAGTCACTCTCCTGATCCTGCCCCTCTGCCTTGTATACAATAAATATCAGCATGTCCAGGCATTAGGGGCCACTGCTGGACTCCGCCCCTTGATAGCTGTGGTCCCCCGAGACCAGCTAAATTCTTCTCTTATCTCTGTGTCCTTGTTTCTTTCTTTTCTACAATCTGTCATCTCCATATGCAAAAAAAACAAAACACAAAAAACACCCATGAGACCCTGCGAGGCTGAACCCTGCAACAAGGTACCATAGAATTTAGTGCTGGCATTTTCCTCCTTTCTTTTTTTTTTTTTTTTTTTTTTTTTTACATTTTGCGTTTTGCTTCCTTTATTGAGGAAGAGTGGTGAGAGTATGTAAAAATTTCCCACTTGTTCTGAATCCCATCATTTTGAGGCAATAACAGATTCAACAGGGCCGGGTGTGGATATGGGGGGTATTCACTGGATATGTGCATGAAAGCGTTAATTTTTATATTTAGAATTTAAAAGGACAAATTAAAAGAAATCATTGCATTTAAGTGTGGATAAATCAGGATATCTGAAAAAAAAAACATGGAGACTAATAGCTAATGAAACAGTGGCTAATCATAAGGAATAAAAAGGGGGAGTAGATTTGAACAACAGAAATCTCAAGTGTGGCTGAAAGTGGCAGGGGAACTCCTAGTGATGACACTTGTTTTGACCTTGTTTTCTCTCCCTTTTTTTTTTTTTTTTTTTGAGACAGAGTCTCACTCTGTTGTCGAGGCTGGAGTGCAATGGCATGATCTCAGCTCACTGCAACCTCTGCCTCCCAAGCTCAAGTAATTTTCCTGCCTCAGCCTTCCCAGTAGCTGAGACTACAGGTGCCCATCACCATACCCAGCTAATTTTTGTATTTTTGTTAGAGACAGGATTTCACTGTCTTGGCCAGGCTGGTCTCGAACTCCTGATGTGAAATGATCCGCCCGCCTTGGCCTCCCAAAGTGCTTGGGTTACAGGCTCGAGCCACTGCGCCTTGCCAGTTTTGACCTTTTTGACGTTGACTTTAGGTACTGTGTTAGACCATTGCTACGTTCATGATGATACACCTATTATAGGAAGTCCTCTAAAAGTAAGACTTGGAGATTTGGAGGTGACGTGTACTTGCTTCCCTAGCAGTCCAAGGCGTATATCCTGCCCTCCTCTGGCAGGGCCATTACCATGCTGGCTCCCCTTTGTTCAAGCTTGGCTTTGCCTTTGATACAACTTTCCCCCAGTGCATCCAGTAATCCCAGTTGAGCCCTATTACAGATAAGTGTGAGCCATACGTCTCAGGTGTTCCAGAGTAGGAAACAAGTTGAGAACTACAGATGTAATTACAGAAAAAGGAAAAAAAAAAAAAAAAAAGAAAGAAAGCATGGAGAATTGCAGTGATGAGGGCTTATGCTTCATTTTGTATGATGTCTCTTTTCCGACCGTATTTTAGATTTCCTAGAAACTACCCATTATTATGAATGCCTGAGTTCTGTGCATTTCTTCAGAGCTCAAGTCTAAACTAATTTAATGTAAATTATACATTTGCAAGTAATATTCCAGGAAAACCTTTATCGGGCCCACAAAGACAAAATGCACAAAAGGAAATGATGATGTGTTTTATTCATAAGGAAGCATTTCTCTTCAAAATTCTTCTACAGCCCCCCAAAATACCTAATGCATCACAAGCCGACATTTGTACTGCTGGCTTTCCATACACAGAGAAGCACTGTTCCTTTTAATCAAGTGAGTTTATTTTGCTGTGAAACCCTTTGTATAATATTGAAAAATAGTTGTGTTCCTTGGAAGCTATTTCAGTTTTCTGAAATGATCATTTTTAATCATTCTCCTAGCAAAACAATTTACCAAGCAGTGGAGGATAACGAACCATAAAGTTTAATTTGCCTTTTTTAATTGAGTTGTTAATTATCACCCCTCCACTGTGGGAGACTCCCAACTTGCTTTTTTGTTTTGCTTCTGATCCGAGACGTTTTAAAGAATCTAATCTATCATATTTCCTCTGTCCAGGTACTTTCATGAATCACATCAATAGGTGATTGTTTTCTAAATCTGCTGGGCTTGCACAGATGCATACAAATTTTCTCACTGGTAAATAACTAGACAGAAAATATCCAGTTGTGTTAAGCTGATAAAGATATCTGCCGTTTATTGAGTTCCTATTATGTGCCAGACACTGATCTAAGTTCTTAGTGTATATTATTTATCTTTCACAGCATTTTTATTTTTTGTTCGCCTCTGTGTTTTGTTTTAAGACAGAGTTTTGCTCTTATCGCCAGGCTAGAGTGCAGAGGCGCAATCTTGGCCCACTGCAAACTCCTTCTCCTGGGTTCAGGTGATTCTCCTGCCTCAGCCTCCTGAGTAGGTGGGATTACAGGTACCGGCCACCATTCCCGGGTATTTTTATTAGAGATGGGGTTTCACCATGTTGGCCAGGCTGGTCTGGAACTCCTGACCTAAGGTGATCCACCCTCCTTAGCTTCCCAAAGTGCTGGCATTACAGGTGTGAGCCACCATGCCCAGCCATTGTTATTTTTTTTTTTTTAAGACACGGTCTGACTTTGTCGCCCAAGCTAGAGTGAAATGGAACAATCATGGCTTACTACAGCCTCAACCTCTGGGGCTCAAGCAATCCTTCCACCTCAGCCTCCAAAGTAATTGGAGGTGTGCACCATTACACACAGCTAATACTTTAAATTTTTTGTGGAGACAGGGTTCCACCATGTTATCCAGGGTGGCTTTGAAACTGTGGGGCTCCAGTAATCCTCCTGCCTCAGTCTCCCAAAGTTTTGGGATTACAGACATGAGCCCCCGCACCAGGCCTTCACAAAATTTTGAGGTACAAATGGTTATCTCCATTTTAAACGCAACCAAACTGAGGTTCAGTTATGTTAAGCACCTTTTCCATCATCATCCAGCTTGTCAGGACTAGAGCAAAGCTTCGATCCTAGGTGGTCTGGCTAGTGGCCTCACAGGTTATTTGTTTAACTTTAAGCTGCATTTTTGAGATCCTTGGTGTCAAAGAAACCTGCATGTGAATTCTAGTTCTGTTGTTAATACTGACACTAAAGTAACAACATATAATTCAGGACCCGTTTGACGGGTGTGCAGTCCGGGACCCTGCCCAGCCGCGCCCTGCGTTTGGTTTTATGTTCTGTTTGCTGTTGCCTTTCTGGCATTCTAAATCATTTTGAACGAGGGGTCCCACATTTTTATTTCATACTGGGTTTTGTAACATATGTAGCCAGTCCCAATACCATTATTGTTTTAACATCTTTAGGGGCTCATAGGGCTGAAGTCAAGGTGACAGCCTGCTTGGGTTCTCATATGGTGGCTTAACTGGTAGAGACTCACTTCGCTGCTCACGTGGCAGCATTCAGTTCCTTGCAGTCTAGGATGTAGGGCATGTTCGTTTCTTTAAAGCCAGCAAAGGGAGAGACAATGACCTGGGCAAATCTGCTAGCAAGATGGAATCTTACGTCAGATAGCATGATAAGAGGAGCAGCATCCAATCTCCTTGGCTATATTTTATTGCTTAGAAGCAAATTACAGGACTTGACCACACTCAAGAGGAGGGAATCATACAAAGGTGTGAACATCAGGAGACAGAGATTTGGGGCTATCCTGGAGTCTGTTATCTATGATTATTATTATATAGTTATTAGAATTGGTACTATTATTACTGCTGCTGTTGTTGATAGCAATTCTGTAGAGTACTGTGTCCCAGGCTTTGCTATGTGAGCTTTATGTGTACGAAAAGCTTTATGTGTTCAGCATGAACCAGGGTCCTCAGGACTGAATCTAGGGACATGCCCTCTCTGCACGTTGAAATCAGTAGTTTTCAGGGCAACTAAGCGTGAGGCAGTTGTCATTTTCCTGTATGATACGATTGTCTTAGGAAGTAATAAAGTATATTCAGTTAGAAACATGGAATTCTATGTCATACAGACCCGGGTGACATCCCAGCTCTGCTGCTATCCGGCTGTGTCATCTTGCCCAAGTCACTTTATCCATCTGGGGTGCTCCAGGAGACTTTTGACCACCTGCACCAAGAGTAAGATCTCTAAAACCTGCCAATTCAGCGCAGTTCAACCAGAGGAGAGTCACGCTTTTATGTTTAAGATACTATTGCCCTGCTAAATCCCAAGAGCCCACTGGTCTCAGGCTCTGCATGGAGTTTGAAACAAACAAAACACACAGTGAAGAAATGCAAAAGTTATCCCCCAGATTGTCAGCACCCATGTAACTGCTTTCTCCTCTCCTCCGTGATTGTTCATGGTGTGGATTGGCTTGGCCATGCCATCATTTCTCTACCAGCCTCTTTCTTGCTCACTTCCTCACTCTTTCTCTTTCTCAGCCATTTCTAAAAATTTCTCCTTATGTATTTATTTTTGTTTCTCCTTCTTCCCCTGTCCTGTTCTCCGTTTTTATCCAAATGTCATCTCAGTGATTCTCCCATCTGAGGGGGAAGAAAGCAGAAGAGGGTAGGCAAAGGAAATAATTGAATAGCATTCGATCATTCTCTCTTAGCAGGTGTATGTCTAAAGCTCTTCAGAGATGGTGTTGACAACAGCAGAGAAAGGAACTGCTCCTCTCAAGATTCAGCTGCGAAAAAAATACAGACAGAATATTTTGCTAATTTTCATTCCTTATACTCCTCCTCCCTACATTTTCCCTTTGATTTCTCTGAACATTTGGGAGGCATGCATTTTGCTGCAGAAGAGAATCAAGTCTTCTTTGTTAAAACGCTCCTGTCTGATAATTTCTAAACTTCTAAAATTTTTTTCATTGGAAATGCCTTTTTTTTTTTTTTTTTTTTTTTGAGCCAGGGTTTCGCTCTTCTCATCCAGGCTGGAGTGTAGTGGCTTAATGTCAGCTCATTGCAACCTCCACTTCCTGGGTTGAAGCAATTCTCCTGCCTCAGCCTCCTGAGTAGCTGGAATTACAGGCAGGCACCACCACACATGGCTACTTTTTTATTCTTTTGTAGAGATGAGGTCTTGCTATGTTGGTTAGGCTAATCTCCAATTCCTGGGATCAAGTGATTCAACCACCTTGGCCTCCCAAAGTGATGGGATTACAGGCATGAGCCACCGTGCCCAGTCAGAAATGCCTCTACTTTCTTCTGTAGGGCAGCCCATAGCAGGATCATTCATTCACATTCCCAAGTATCCTCTGTCCATTTGATTGGGCAGTTACTCATTTAGTGAGAGGAGAAACCATTAAGCCAGAAAAGATTGCCCACCTCCCTATCTTGGTCCTAGCTTCTTCCCTTCTGTCTGTGTAACTCAGATCTCTTAATTGTCCCCTTTCTCCAGGATAGGGTCAATCCCATTCCTTCTAGTAGATCTTCCCTTTTGGCCCAGGAACACCTCATCCTGTAAACAGAACATCTTTAGCATCTTTCGCTCCTTCAGGCTGTGTTTCTTTCCCACTTCTGAAAACAGAACAATCCGTGGCTTGATTTCTTATCTCCGGTCACTCGTTGACTTCTGTCAACCCTTTTTAATCTGAGTGCTGTGCAAATAACCATCTCACAGGTCACCAAAGGACAGTCCAGAATCAGTGTCTATTCTCAGCTCCTATTCTCCCCAACCTCTTCGGAGCATCAGAGGGCACTGACCCATCCTGAGACTTGACTCTCTGCCCTCTCCCATCATTTCTGTGAGCGGAGCTCCGTGTCACTTTTGGCCTCTTATTTATTTTTTTTGTTGTTTTGTTTTGTTTTGAGATGGAGTTTTGCTCTGTCGCCAGGCTGGAACACAGTGGCACAGTCTTGTCTCACTGTAACCTCCGCCTCCTGGGTTCAAGCAATTCTCCTGCCTCAGCTTCCCGAGTAGCTGGGACTACAGGTGCACGCCACCACGCCCGGCTAATTTTTTATATTTTTAGGAGAGACGGGGTTTCACCGTGTTAACCAGGATGGTCTCGATCTCCTGACCTGGTGATCCGCCCACCTCGGCCTCCCAAGGTGCTGAGATTACAGACGTGAGCCACTGCGCCCGGCCTCTTTTGACCTCTTCTTAGTTCTCTGTGTCCAGGCTCATGTCTCCTCTCTCAGGCACAGGCTAAAGGGAGGTGGTGCTCCTGAACTTGACCCTCCTTTGTCTTTCGGCATTTCTGTGATGCAGTACCTTGGCCCATCACCATAGCCACCACTTTTAAACACCTTCTGAATCTAAATATCAGCCTCTCTTCTCAGTGCCCTCCCTACATAAACCCCTCTAATCCTCCCCAATGCCTTATGAGATAAAAATGGTTGTTACTGTTTTACAAGGGGAATAAGCAAGAGCTGAGAGGCTGTTTCTTTTTTTCAGATCTCCGGGCATAACCCTGACTGCTCTTTTAGATTGTCTTTGATTTCTGCTTGTGGCTTGTCCGTTCCCTCTGGGTTATCTGTTAGGGAGCACACTCAAAACGAAACTCACCTCCATTTCTCTTCTATCTTTATTCATCCTCTGCGGCTTCTGGTTTGGTTCATGCACTGCGCTACGTTCCATTCAATACTTCCTGCGTTTTGTAACTTACTATCTTTCCCTGCTTGTTGAATCCATCACCAAGCCGTGTTCATTTCACTCCCAAATATTTTCCTTTCGAATTCCTTCTAAATTCCAAAATGTTCTGTTCATCCCTCTTTATTTCTCTTACTGTAATATTACAATGAGTTCCTTTTAAAGTTAATTTCATTTTTCTCCATTGTGCAATTATTGTATGTTAATCTATTTGGAGAAAAGGTGACAGAACAATTTTTTAAAAATCTGCAACCCCAGCACTTTGGGAGCCCGATGTGGGTGGATCACTTGAGGTCAGCAGTTGGAGGCCAACCTCGCCAACATGGTAAAACCTCGTCTCTACTAAAAATACAAAACTTAGCTAGGTATGGTGGTGCATACCTGGAGTCCTAGGTACTCAGGAGGCTGAGGCAGGAGAATGGCTTGAACCTTGGAGGTGGAAGTTATAGTGAGCCAAGATAATGCCACTGCACTCCAGCCTGGGTGACAGAGTGTGACGCTGTCTCTAAATAAATAAATAAATGAAATCTGTAGTCTGATCACCTGGAATACTTCTTGCTTCTGCTCTTTTTCTCTTACTTCTCTATCCCCGATTAATTTCTCTAAAAAAAAAAAAAAAATCCAACTCTTTAGAAAAACACTCAAAGCATATCAGGATCCCCTAGAAGATAAGTTTCAGGAGGATGATGACTTTGCCTTTTGACTGGCACGTAAGAATGCCAGAAACAGAATGAGTGCTCACTGGTTGCATTCCTAAATAAGCGAACGAATGACTGAGAGAATGATGAATCCATGCAACTTCTCTAATCCCTGGCTTCATCTGGACCAAATTACTGCCGTCTCCTAAACTGTTCCCTATTTTCCACTTCCACACACTTCCTGTTAGTAGCTGAAACCTTCTTCTGTCCTTTTTGTTTGTACGTTGTCTCTGTCATTCGAGACTCAACACCTTTTTCCAGGCTTTTCTCAAAATTCCCCTGACGTTCTCTCGCTGCAAGGAGATCTTCTTTTTCTTCCCTCCTCTGTTACTTTTGAAGTGCTTTTTAGTTTTCATTCTAATTCCTTTCTCCCAGCTCCTGAGCATGGTGGAATTACTTTTCTTTCTTTCTTTCTTTCTTTCTTTTTTTTTTTGAGACAGTTTTGCTGGTTGCCTCGGTTGGAGTACAGTGGTGTGATCTCAGCTTACTTCTACCTCCCAGGTTCAAGTGGTTCTCCTATTTCAGCCTCCCAAGTAGCTGGGATTACAGGCATGCACCAGCACACCAGGCTAACTTTTGTATTTTTAGTAGAGATGTGGTTTCACCATGTTGGCCAGGCTGGTCTTGAACTCCTGGCTTCAGGTAATCTGCCCTCCTTGGCCTCCCAAAGTGCTGGGATTACAGGTGTGAACCACCGCGCCCGGCGAGCATGGTAATAGTATTCTTTCAGCTTGGCTCATGGTAGATATTTAATAAATATTTGTTAAGTGAATGAGTTCATTAAATAAATATTTGGGATAACAGAGCTGAGGTTAGAACCAATGAACTCTACTCAATTCCGTGTCTGGGCCACACTTGGTCCAAAGAGTTCCCTCTTAAAGTTTTTATTTACAAATACTCTTTAGGAATAACATGTAAGAGAAAGGAGCTATCACTGAGTGCATGGAAAAGTTGAATTGTGGGTTTCCATGGCAACAGAGTTGAGAGCTGAGTTTTCTGTACATAATGTTTTAATGAAAACGTATTCTTAACCATTATAGATGGGCTTGTGTATCAGATGAGAAGTGCTTTATCTTAATTTACCATTATGTTCATAAGTTAGATTGATGGTCTCAAGTATTATTTCATCAAATCACAATACATTATTGTGGTTTTCTTTCAAGAAGTGATCCCAGCGCTCACAAAATGAAGGCCGTCCTTGTTTGTGGAGGAAAATGTTTCTTTAGACTAGCTGTTCTTCCTTTTGCTATTGAGAAGTGGCCTCTTTATTTATAGCCAAAGCATCCAACTTACTATAAGCATCCAAGTGATTCTGTTCCTTCTTGGAGGATGATAATTGCCCCAAATCATGCATGTATCTTATATATTGTTAACAATTATCAAGCAGTTTTAAGGACTCCAGGATGCTGGTGGCAGCATTTAGTGGTGGTTATGTGGGAAAGCTCAAAGTTTGCTCTCAAACTCTTAAGTAGAAGACTACTTATGTACCTACCCCTTTTGCTTTCCACTTCTGTGTCTGTTGGTTTTGTTTTTTAGAGACAGGGTCTTGCCCTTTCACCTAGGCTGGAGTTCAGTGGTGCAATTACTGCTCACTGCAACCTCAAACTCCTGAGGCTCAAGCGATCTTCCCACATCAGCCTCCTGAGTAGCTGGGACTGCAGGTGTGCACTGCCATACCCAGCTATTACAGGAGGCTGATGTGGGAAGATAGCTTCAGCCCAGGAGTTTGAGGCTGCAGTGAGCAGTGACTGTACCACTGAACTGCAGCCTAGGCAAAAGAGCAAGTCCCTGTCTCTAAAAAACAAAACCAAACACACAAATGAAACAGACAAACAAAATATATGTGTATATATGGTCTCACTATGTTGTCCAGGCTAGTTTTGAACTCCTGACCTTCGATCCTCTTGCCTCAGCCACCCCAAGTGTTGGGATTACAGGTGTGAGCCGCTGTGTGTGCTCACACCTACCATTTTTGGCTTGTACTAGTTGTAAAGCACGTATTCCTGTAGCATGGATCAACAGATAAGACTCTACAGATTATAGTCATTAGAATGCTGTGGACTAGAAGTGGTGGGGTCATAATTAGAAAATTATTGTTCTATTTGTAATGTTCTGTTAAAGATAATTTATTAGACATCTTGTTGCTTTCCAGAGATGGGCATTCTACTTTTGTTTTTGGCAAATTTAGGGTACCATTTTGCTTACCTATTGAAGATCACTTTTAATACAGGGATCCAACACATTGTTCTCCTCAAGTACCTTTTAATAGGAAATTTCTCAGTAAACCTATTAAAAGCATAATGAAAACCTCTTTCAGTTTCTGTCAGGCTTCGGAGCTGTAAGTGGCTTCTAATTTGCACAAGATCGGAATAGCATTGAAGAATCACAGTAACTAAGTGAAACACTCGTTGGATTTTCAATTTTCCGATAGCATCCCATGTAATTTCTTGTAATGCATCCGTAACCAAGGGAGGTGACACATGTCAAGGCTCACGCTGTGGCTCCTGCCCACGTCGGTGTTCCGTGGAGAAGCACAGTGCTGTCAGCTCTTCTCATGAGCAGGGGCCAGGTAGGTGTCTTTGTTTGGCCTTGATGGATATTCCATTATGCACAGTCCTCTGAACAATAGCCGCATAATTTCTAACAGCTCGGATGGATGTTTTTGATGCTTGACATTTGATTTCACGTATTTGTTGGAACAAACTGTGAATCATTCCTCCCATGAAAGTGCTTGGCAAAATATATAGTTGGTCCACCTGCAGCCTGTTGGACCTATGGAGTCTATTTGTAGTCTGGAAAACGAATTCCCTCTAGGAAGAACCAAGAGAAACATAGGACGTTATGGCTATAATCCAGAGAGATAAGACCTTGCATTTTACTTTTTAAAATCATATATCTCTTTTTGTTTTTAACTTTTAAGTTCAGGGGTACAAGTGCAGGTTTGCTATATAGGTAAACTGTGTCATGGGGGTTTGTTGTAAACATTATTTCATCACCCAGGTATTAATCCTAGTACACATTAGCTATTTTTACTGATCATCTCCCGCTTCTCACCCTCCATCCTAGGAAAGGTCCTGTGTGTGTTGTTCCCCTCTATGTGTTGATGTGTTCTTATCGTTTAGCTTAAAAGTGGGAACATGCAGTATTTGGTTTTCTGTTACTACAATAATTTGCTAAGGATAAAGTCCTCCAGCTCCATCCATGTCCCTGTAAAGGACCTGATCTTGTTCTTTTCTATGGCTGCATAGTATTCCATGTTATATATGTACCATATTTTCTTTATCCCAACTATGATTGATGGGCATTTACATTGATTCCATGTCTTTGCTATTGTGAATAGTGCTGCAGTGAATATATGTGTGCATGTATCTTTATAATAGAATGATTTTTTGGGGGGGGAAGTATATGCCCAGTAATAGTATTGCTGAAAATCCTGTATTTCCTTTAGCATATTACATTTTATCCACAGTTCTTATATTCAGGCTGAAATGATCTGCTTTTCCTCTTAGAGAGCCTAAATATTTTCTTTTAACCTGAAAAAGTGAGTGTCTTGTAACTTACCTGTAGTATTTTCAAGGTTTGTGGCACATGTTCATTATTTAAAGCCTCAGGGGGAGAAAAGGTAGTAATAAAATTACAAATAGACTAATCATACTTTGCAAAGATTAAAAAAAAAAAAAAAGAAGCAGCAGCTAACTACGCTTTGTAATCATTAAAATAATTAGTGGTGTTGCTGCTGTTTGTATGTGGGCCTGATAATACTCTCTCACTCTTGGGGCGGGTATTTTGACTTATTTTTCACCTGACAGGATGAATTTGCAGTACCCCAGCTCTGTACTCTCCTGGGGTCTTCTTTGTGACCAAAGGAATTTATTTGCGAGGTAGTAGGGTGGAGGTTAAGATGACAGTCTAAGGCCAGAGACAGCGCCCAGCTAATTGGCTTTACGTCGGGATCCCAGCTGTGTTCTAACTATGGTGCTTACGAAGCCAGAAGCACCTTTCTGACCCTTTATTTCATCCCTATAACAACAAACATCTATTCAGTTCCCATGGGGTCTGGTGCTTGGTGGGTGGGGGCAGGCACAGCCAGGAAAGACTCAGTTTAGCAAAGCAGGAACTTCTTGGGTGCTCACAGCAAATAGGAATCCATGCTTCTTTTTGAAATACACGAAAGAAAATATTATTTGAGTCTTTTCATTTTTATCTGTCGGTTGGGCGATGATGGAAAGTAAGTCCAGATTAGCTTCCAAAATTCTAGATCTGATGTTTTCAACCTTAACACTATTGACATTTGGTGCTAGATGATTTGTCAGTGTGGGGGCTGTCCTGTATGTGTAGGATGGTTAGCAGCTCTAGATGCTGGTAAAACCCCCTCCAGTTATGACAACCAAACATTGCCTTGGCTGAGAACCCCTCCTCTGGATGGCTTCCCTGTGGCTACTGATACTGGCATTTTCTGCTTTTTGAGAGAGTCGGTGACTGTTTTCACAAGTATAAAATATAAAGTCCTTAGGCTGATGCTGGGCATGGAACAGGATTCAAAAGTAAAAGGGTAAGCTTTTCTGTATATGAGTTACATCTCAGTCAAGCTGTTATTTTTTAAAAAGCGATATTGAAATAGAAGTTCCATTTGATCCAGCAATCCCGTTCCTGAGTATATACCCAAAGGATTATAAATCGTTGTATTATAAAGACACATGCACACGTATGTTCATTTTGGCGCTGTTTACAATAGCAAAGACCTGGAACCAACCCAAATGCCCATCAATGATAGACTGGACAAAGAAAATGTGGCACATATACACCATGGAATACTATGCAGCCATGAAAAACGATGAGTTGGAGTCCTTTGTAGGGACATGGATGAATCTGGAAACCATCATTCTCAGCAAACTGACACAAGAACAAAAAAACCAAACACCGCCTGTTCTCACTCATAGGTGGGTGTTGAACAAAGAGAAGACATGGGCACAGGGAGGGGAGCAACACACATTGAGGTATGTTGATGGATGGGGGTAGGGGAGGGACAGCAGGGGGTGGGAAGTTTGGGGAGGGATAACACTGGGACAAATGCCTGATGTAGGTGATGGAGGTATGGAGACAGCAAACCACCATGACATGTGTACCTATGCAACAATCCTGCAAGATCTGCACGTGTACCCCAAAACTTAAAGTACAAGTATAAATAAATACATACATAAAAAATAAAAATAAAAGGCTTGGTAAGAAGAAAAATGTACTATCATCATGTTTGCTGTTCATTATACCTTTACTGAACTTTCCGGAGTCTCCGTGTCTTACTTACAGAAAGGAGTCAGCATCCTCTAAGGACCGTTTTGAGCTTTAAGTAGAGATTCAAGCTCCACTTAATGGCAGAAACATGGGAAGTATAGTGATTAGTATCTTGGAGGCATAAAGAGATGGTGGACGATTCTGAAGCATGGCATTACCTGGCTGTTCATGTTTATGTTGGCACAGCATCCTTAGCACCTCTACCTCCCACTGGTCCCGCCTTAAACCTTCGTCACCCTAAGGGCTGTCTGTAGACCGGCTGCATCAGCATCGCTTTGGGAGCTTGTTAGAGATGTAGAGACTCAGGCCCCAGCTTCCACCCACGGAATCAGAATTTGCATGGTTACAAAGCCAGAGAAAGAGTTTCTTGAAGGGCCTTTTCCATCCCACTCCAACTGTTACCTAAAAGGACTTCTTCACAGACTCCTTTCACAGATGTTCTCTCTCTCTGGGTAAATGCTCTCTTTGCGTCCTTTGCTGATCACTATTGGTGGTGGTGGTGGTGGTGGCTGTTTCTCATACTTTCCCTTACTTAACCATTCTGTGCTCTCACAAGTACAGGCCAGATTTGCTTTTCTCTGACCCCTAGCTGTGACCTAACACAACCCTTTCCCATGCAGATCCGGTCCCAATCACCCAGGGTGGGTTAGCGTTCCAAGGCCCCTGGACATGGTTCTGCAGAACTCCTAGCTAGTCAGCATGCCAGAATTTGAGACAGAGTCTTGCTCCATCACCAGGCACCAGGCTGCGGTGCAGTGGCGAAATCTTGGCTCACTGCAACCTCCGCCTCCCAGATTCAAGCAAGTCTCCTACCTCAGCCTCCTGATTATCTGGGACCACAGGCACACGCCACCACACCCAGCTAATCTTTGTATTTTTAGTAGAGACGGGGTTTCCCCATGTTGGCCAGGATGGTCTCGATCTCTTGACCTTGTGATCCACCCGCTTCAGCCTCACAAAGTGCTGGGATTACAGGCATGAGCCGCTGCGCCTGGCCATCATGCCAGAATTGTAATTTACCCATGGGTCAAAGCCAGAGAGACTGTGTATCCACCTCTACACACGTGTCCATGTTGAATTTAAAGGTCCCCAATAGGATCTACCTCAGAAACACCCAACAGTTAAAACTAGAGGGGATGGTGGCAGGAAAGACCAGAATAAATTGATTTTCAAGATGTGGTCAAGGTTGGGAAAAAGATGAAAAAAAAAAAAAAAAAAAGGAAAGAGCATTGGACTTAATGCCTCCTTGAACATACGACGTTCAATTCAAAAGGCTCCCCAATCCCCACACCAAAATCTTTCCCAGTGTTGTAGATGGTGTCACCATGCACTCAGTTGCTGAAATTAAAACCTGGGCATTATGTGTGATTTCTCCTTTCCATCTATCAACAAATTGTGTTGTTTCTACCTTCAAAAGAAGAATCTCAAATCCCCCCCACTTCTCCTCTTCTCTATTGCTATAACCTTGCCTTCAGTCCCATCTCTCAAGGGTCTACTGCAGCCTTCTACTAAATTGATCTTCCTGACCCACTCCTGCCACTCTCAGACCCTCCCTCTGGCAGAAGCCACAGGCGGGTTTCTAAACTGCCATTGTAGGCGGGGCATTGCGGCTCACGCCCTGTGATCCTAGCACTTTGGGAGGCTGAGGTGGGTGGATCACCTGAGATCAGGAGTTCAAGACCAGCCTGGCCAATGTGGTGAAGCCCTGTTTCCACTAAAATACAAAAATCAGTCAGATGTGGTGGTGTGTGCGTGTAATCCCAGCTACTTGGGAGACTGAGGCAGGCGAATCGCTTGAACCTGGGAGGTAGAGGTTGCAGTGAACCAAGATTGTGCCACTGCACTCCAGCCTCGGTGACAGACTGAGACTCCGGATCAAAATAAACAAACAACTGCCAGGGTGCTGGTGGTACTTCCTTGTTCATTTTGCTTCAGTTTTCTATCTATTTCTCAAACTCTTCAAGCTCATGCTAGCCTTAGAATTTTGTTCTGCTCCCACCTCCTGGAACACTCATCCCCCAGCTACTTGCATGGATGGCTCACTGTTCTTTGAATCTCAGGTTGAATGTCACCACCTTCAAGGCAGAAACACCTTATCCAGTTAGGACCAGTAAGAGCTACATGCCTGGCACCTACATGGTACATGAATGCCTCTTGAATAGTTACCTCACCGAGTGACTGTGTCCTCTAAAATGCTGGTAATGTAGAAGAGGCAGGACACAGTTAGCCTGGGAGACCCAGCTAGAAAACGCTGGAGAGAACCAAAGTAAAGTTCATTCGCCATGCTTCACTTTATCTAACAGTGGGAAAGATCGCCTATCAATTAAAACCGTGATGGTTGAGTTGGGATGCTGTTCTCTAGAGATCTGAAGCAGTTTCATCGAATCTGGAGCAGTTTTAGAATTCAATAATACAATCTGGTTTTAGTATTCCCCCCCTCCCCACCACGTAATGATTCATGTGCCATGAAATTTTTTCATTAAAAAATTCCAAGGCTCACAAAGTAGGAAAAAAAAAAAAAAGAAAAGGGGCCTCACACCTCATTTCTTCAACCATCTAATTGAGGCCCCAAATGTAGATCATTGAAATGGAGCCTTGGAATTTTAAATCAAGTTTTACTTTACAAATTTAATGAAATGCAAACAAATACTTAGCAGTTCTAAAGGGCATGAAGTCATTAAGGTTTCTCATTTTGTTAGGCGCTTTGGGGGCCTCCATAATTTTTGGAGTGAAATCAATTAAGTTCTGTGTGTGTGTGTGTGTGTGTGTGTGTGAGTGTGTGTGTGTGAGAGAGAATGTGTGTGCCTGCGTGCGTGTGTGCACGCACGCATGCGTATGTGTGAGAGAGAGACAATGTGTGTGCGTGCATTCGTGCGTGTGTGTGGCTACTCCTCTAGCTAGTAAATAGACCAGGTGTACTTTGGGCTGGAATGTCTGTTATTTTGTGTACCAACTGTGTGTTCTTGGGCAAATGACTTAATCTTGCCTCCTTTGTAAAATGAGGAAGATCGAAGTTTTGCTGGGAGGATTCAGTGCATGCTTTATTTAAATTTGTAATATCCTTCGTGGTTTTCCTTTATTGGCCAGGAAAAAGAAAAAATCACCCTGAAGATCTAGGTATCCATCAAAGCTGATGGAATACACGCATAAAATCCTGTGTCATGTTAAAATGTGAAATGTATGCTGAGGTAATATTGTACACTCTTAGAAGTACCCCTGCATGCTTTAATGCTGTGATGTTACCATCTTGAAATTCTTAATAATTATTCAGTGATGGCATGTGCATTTTCATTTTTGCATCGGGCCCCAGAAATTCTGCAGCTGGTCCTGACTGGATGAGATATTGTGAGTGAGGTGCCTGTGAGCCTCCCTTAGCTGAGGTGATGCTAGATATGCATTTGCTGTTTTCCTTCCAGGTTTGAATAGCTGTGTCTTGCTGCTCCCCTGGGTTAGGCAACATGTAGAATGCCGACACTTTATAAAGCCATACTCATAAGAGAAGCAGGTTGTCTGTTGATTACCTTTAAGACTGGAGCAAGATATTCAATTCTCATACCTGCACTTTAGCAATGCTGGGAGGATAGAACTTATTTGGAGAACGCTTGGTAAAATGTGAGTCTTCATGAAAGTGGTTTGCCAACAATAAATTGCTATACAAACAAGTCCTGATTATGCACACTGAACAAAAGCCTTATTGAACAGTGACTGTGATTCAGATAGAAGTAAGAAAACATGTCAGACTCTTAATGGAATCATGGGCATTCAAAATCATAGCTCCTGAAATGTGAGCATTCCCTCTGTCAATTCGGCAGATGTAGCTCTGTCCTGTGCACTGTGGGGTGGTGCATTGGGATGGTTGATTATGAGAATTTGTGGCTTTTGGTCATAGGAAATTATGAGATGGTAGCAGCCTGGAGCTAATAGCTGAGGCTGCTGGAGGTGGTGCTGAGAGGAAGCTTATGGTGAGACCAAAGAGGGTTGGAGAGAGAATCTTGAGGTCTGTGTGCACCTGAGGTCCTCAGTTACGGGTTAATAGAATCTCCAGGAAGTTTTCCCAGGTAGTTATGACTTTTATCCAGAGTAAGAACCACCATTGATTCACACTTAAAGGGGCTGGCACAGAACCAGGAGAGAGGAGTTGAAGTTGTGAGACTCTCAAGGCACGTGTAAATAACAGCGCCCGGGTGAGAAGGGGAGCTCTACTTCTTGAAATTCTTTCTCTTTTCCATTAAAAAAAAAAATAGATAAAATTAGTGCCTTTATTAACCAGCTCTGTTTTCTGTTTTTTTCCTTCTCCCCACTCCTTTTTTTTTTTTTTTTGAGATGGCGTCTGGCTCTGTTGCCCAGGCTGGTGCGATCTTGGCTCACTGCAACCTCCACCTCCCCGGTTCAAGTGATTTTCCTGCTTCAGCCTTACACGTACCTGGAATTACAGACACGCACCCCCACGCCCAGCTAATTTTTGAATTTTTAGTAGAGACGGGATTTCACCATGTTAGTCAGGCTGGTCTCAAACTCCTGACCTCAGGTGATCCACCACTTCCACCTTCCAAAGTGATGGGATTACAGGCGTGAGCCACCCCCCCCCCAGCTATAATCAGTCTTTTCTGTAATTCTCCATCTTCATGCATTTAATAGATTACAGTTCAGATATCACAATCCTAATTGAAACAGATTTGTCTGTTAGAAGAGGGGGAGGTACTAATGAGGCTATCCAGGCACTGCTATGAGCCAGGAGAACTACACAGTGTGGGTATGAGAGAGTGAACAATACGTTTGTGTTTTAGGTCTTGCTTGTTTCTTTGCCTGTGTTGAGTAGTAAAGGATAGAACTAGCAACGTATCTCTGCATTTAATGGTTCTGTTGCAGCTTGGTTGAACTGTGTCTCGAAATCCTTGAAGAGCATTATTAAGATGGTATAGAAGTTGCTTGCTTAAAAAGAGAAAAAAAGCTTTCATATAGACAGCTGAATAGCTGAACACTAATGAACTACTATTGCAGCGTGAATAGCCATTCCTTGGCTTTCTACATGATTTTCACACTTCCCACACTTTATTTAAATTTGTAATATTCTATATGGTTTTCCTTTATTGGCCAGGGGGGAAAAAAAAAACACCCTGAAGATCTAGGTATCCATCAAAGCTGATGGAATATACTAATAAAATCCTGTGTCATATTGAAATGTCAAATATATTCAGGGGTAATATTGTCTGAGTCCATCTAATGGAATAACATAATTAATAGAGGCTTTGATGATTAATTTATAGTAGCAAGAAGCTGAGGACTGCTCAGTTGTTTCTCTTTCTCTGTCATTCCCACCCCCTCATCTTTTCTCCTGCTCTCTCTTCTCTCTCTCTCTTTTTAACTAGCTGCTGTTTGATTCGTCCACATATGCATAGAAAAGGCTTAAGTGGCTGTTGAAACTCCCAGAGGCCTGTTTACTTCAAGGTAGAAGCAGGCAAGCTGCCATAATTCAGAAAACAGCTTCTGGCATGAGATGAAAGTCAGATCAGCTCAAGTTTGGGTCAGAATTTAGAGGCCCCACTGGAGTGTTTATGCTTGTATCTGTAGTCCAGATAAGTTAGTGGAAGAAATGGTTCCCTGTGGCAGGTCATGAATCCAATTACCCTAGAAACATTACTACAGGCACTTGATTGAAAATTGCTAAGCAATATATGCTGTGTATGGCTTTCCCACCTTCAAATCACATATGATATGTGGACCGCATCACCCACCTGAGCCCACAGACCCATAACTCAAGGTGAGCCGTGTTTTCTCGGCAGAAAACAGACCCCAGAGAACTCCTGTTCATGATCATGTGTCCAAAAAAATTTGTCCTTTTAGAGATGAGAGAAACAGAGACCTTTCCTGAACAAAGAGAGAGGAGCACTGAAGCCTCATGAGCTGGTAAGAAAACACAGAGAAGAAATAAGTGGCTGGTTTTAAGAGCTAGCTCAGTGCCCCCCTTGTTGCAATTTAGGTTCTGGATCTAAGCCTATTTTCTGTTTTATGAGGATTTGAATATCCCTCTTAAAAGGGGCATAGTTTTTTTGTTGTTTTTGTTTATTAGTTTTATGTGTTTTTTATTTCCATAGGATTTTGGGGAACAGATGGTATTTGATCACATGAGTAAGTTCTTTAGTGGTGACTACTGAGATTTTGGTGCACTCATCACCCAAGCAGTATACACTGAACCCAGTTTGTAGTCCTTTATCCCTCACCCCCTTCCCACCCTTTCTCCCAAGTCCCCAAAGCTCATGGTGTCCTTTTTTTTTTTTTTTTCCTTGTGATGGAGTCTTTCTCCATGGCCCAGGCTGAAGTGCAGTGGTGTGATCTCGGCTCACTGCAACCTCTGCCTCCCAGGTTCAAGCAATTCTCTCGTCTCAACTTTCCTGGTAGCTGGGATTACAGGTGCCAATGACCACGCCTGGCTAATTTTTGTATTTTTAGTAGAAACAGGGTTTCACCGTGTTCGCCAGGCTGGTCTTGAACTCCTGACCTTAAGCGATCCACCCACCTTGGCCTCCCAAAGTGCTGAGATTACAGGTGTGAGCCACTGCACCCAGACCATTATATCGTTCTTATGCCTTTGCATTCTCATAGCTTAGCTCCCACTTGTGAGTGAGAACATACGATGTTTGGTTTTCCATTCCAGAAGTATGGTGACTTCATTCTAATTTTATTACATACAGTATGTCTAGAAACAACAAAACAAAAGGGTGTAGTTGTATTTGGTTTTAATAGAGGCTGTCGATTCAAAATCAGGATGAGCCCAGTCCTCATGGAAACCTCCACTGGCGTAGCCTGGTAATTGACACAGCAAGGGTTTTGAAGTCAGATGTTCCTGCATCATGATCTCATGCTGACTCTTACTAAGCCTGTAATATCATGCAGGCCACTTATCTCTTAGCCTCGACTTGCTCATCTGTAAAATGGGCAACAGTCACATTACTTGCCTTACAAGGTTACTAGGTTGCTGCAAAAGTAATGGTGGGTTTTACTTTTAAAGACAGTGGCAAAGATTGCAATGACTTTTGCACAGATCTAATATAATGGTAGAAGCAAGGTTACGAATGAGTATTTTCTACGATGATAATTATAGATCAGCGTACTGTATGCCACATAAGCAGTGTAACTGTAAGACAGCTACAAAGCAGGCAGAGTATTGTATCTGAATAAACCAGGTAGTGAATCTATTATCACACATGTAGTTTTTTTTTTTTTTTTTTTTTTTTTTTTTTTCTGTAAGGTCTTTGAGGTAAGGTAGGAATAAGGGGTATGGGAGCCAGTGGCGATGAAAATGATCTAAATGTGCTGTGTCTCAAGCGTTATTGCTGTTTATTTCCTTGGAGAGGGAATCTACTCTTGATGTTGGATTCGGAAGCAGGGAAACTAAGGAATGAATATAAATGTCGAAGAAGAAATGGGATGCGTGGTTGAGCAAAGAAAATATTAGTTAATTAATGTTTTAGGAAATTTGCAATGTCTGGAAGGTAAACTTCTTTCTCATTATTAATGTGACCATAGGCCATACTTGGTGTTAATTTGAAAATAGCCCATGCATTTGAAAATAAGAACAAATACAACACAATGTAAAAAAATGAAAGGGTAATAAAAAGCAATTGTGTGGCTCTGTGTTTAAAAAAGAATTCAATTAGCAAGCAACTGTATGTTTTGTATTTAGTATTCAAAATAGTTTCCTGTTTTGTTTTGTTAAATATTCTCAATATTTCCATTGTTGATGATTTTTGCTAACGAAGGTCAGTTATATAAATTTTCATTGGGGCAAATGTGAATGCCACATAGTTTTCATTCTGTTCTGGAACTTCTTTTGTTGAGTCTTTATACATTTTCTATATAGAATAAAATCCACTGTACATATTTAAAAAAAAAGTAGTGTGGAATGAGTCCTGCCCATTACAGTCAGCCACCCGTTGCTTTGGGGCATCCAGGAGACAGGCCGTAGGAGATGCAGACATGGCATGGTGATTTCCTAATAAAACAAGAGACAACAGTGCAGTTCCTTGTTCAGCGCTGTGGAGCTGTGCACGGTGGAGGGATACATCAGGGCAGCCTGGCCCACAGATTTAGAAGCAGAGTGAGACTAGAAGGGCCATCTGCAGAGTAAGTAGAGACCTCGTGATGTCAGCATGTGCTTCATGATCCAGAAGGTAGATTTTCCCCCTGTTCATGTAAACCACTTCAAGGACTTGGTAATGGGAGAAGGAGCTTTTAACCTCCAGGTTACTGGTTAAGAAATGTCCCATGTCGGTAGTGACTGGAAGGCTTTGCCATCTGTTGGCTGTGCAGTGGCCTATGTAAATGACATCCAAGTCTCAAAGTAAACCATTACGGGCCGACTTTCTGTCCCGCCAACTCTTAACTCCGTGTACAGTGACCCAGACTCAGACTCCTTGAAGTGGTCCCCCGGGGTGTCTGATGGGAGGATGGCAGGTGGCTAACGGGAGTCTTCCTCCTGGGACTCTGTTGTGCCAATCTTTTTCTGGAACTCACTTATTTTTAAAGTTTCAAAGAACCCACTTTATTTTTCACCCTGGTGAGAGACTTTTTAATTATTTCTTTTGCTATGCATTTCAAGATGATATCGGCATCTGACATTTGAAATGCATTCCATGCCAGGCACTCTGATAAGTTCTTAACCTGTAGGGTATCATTTAATCCTCCCCATTCTCCGTGAGTTAGGAACTCTGTTTCGTGTTTTATAAAGTAGGAGACTGGGGCAGAGAGAAATGAGGAAATCTGCCTGAAGTCACAGAACCATGGTGTAGGATTCATGTTCATTTCGTTATTCCATCCAGTTTTCTAAGACATCTTTATGAATCAACATCCTTTTATGTTTTTTCCTAATAGAGGTTTCTGTGACCTCTTAGGACCCATGAACTAATGTGGGAATGTGCAGATGCTATACATCACCTACCCCACAGTTACCTCTCCTCCTCCTCCCACAGCTAATGCAACATGGATTTTGTTTAAGGATTGGGAAGCCATTTGTTTCATAGGAGCCTTTTCTGACCACACCCAGTAAATCATGGTTGACTCTGACTGAGCATAGAATGTTTGACCATTGATAAAACATTTCCTTGCCAGTGATTTGCCTTAGGTGAACATGCTTGTGTATGTGAAGAAGTCAGATGGGGCATGCCCTTGAGGAGGTTTCCTGACCTTCAAAGAGCTATAGAGAAGAGAATGCTTGTTTTCTTTCTTTGGAGACAGTTGTGTGGGGAGCTGTTGAGTGCAACACATAACAGTGAGAAGAGGGAGCCAAGCAACTGTGGGACGCTGTTGAGGGTTATGGGGAAACGAAGAGGATTTCCCTTCCCACTTCCCAGCCACTGACCTGTCCAGCCTGAGCCGTTCTCCCTCCTCACCTTGTAGTATGGGTGAAACCAAAGACATGTTTATTTAAATGCACTGGGGGCTCTGGTGTGACTCATAATTGGGCATTCTTGCTGAAATGGATGGTCTGTATAAAAGATTTATTTAAATGTGTTTTACTTCTTATTATTTTAAGAGACAGGGTCTCCTTCTGTCACCCGGCCTGGACTGCAGAGGCACAATTATGGTTCACCGTAGCCCTGAACTCCTGGGCTCATGTGATCCTCCCACCTTTGCCTCCCAGGTAGCCGGGAGTATAGGCAGACAGTGACTAATTGTTTTTCTCATTTTTTATAGAGATAGGGTCTCACTGTGTTGCCTAGGCTGCTCTCTAACTCCTGGCCTCAAGTGATCCTCCCATGATGGCCTCCCAAACTACGTGCCTGTAATATAAATAAATAATCTTATAAATTATTCATAAAAAGAAATTTATTTGTGTAATGATTTTGTTTATGGCCTTTGTAGAGTGTACAAATAAAAGAGACATAAATGCAAAGGTGATGATACAAGTTTCCGTGTACTCAGCCAACACATGGTCAAGGCAAGCCCAGAAACCATGTCCCCTACTTCCCCAGTCAAAGGGTTGCCAGATACAGTTCGGGATGCCCAGCTAAACTTGAATTTCAGATAGTCAGTGAATATTTTTCTTTAGTATCAGTATGGCCTGAATAGTTCATGAGGGCATACTTACACCAGCCATTTTAGTTGTTTAGTTAGCTAGGCTTTCTGTATTTTTATTTGCTTGTGGTAATCGTATTCTTCCAGGACTGTATGCTTTTTACCATTTGTCTTCCTATTTTTGGTCTCTTATTTGAAAATATTGAACACCCAGCCACCATTTACTTAAGCCAAAGAAGTTTATTTGTAGGCTTAATTTCTAGATTTAATTTATATGCCTACAAAATACATGTGTTATTTAGATATGTATACCTATATATAAAACATATGTAATTATATTAATTACATGATGCAAAATTTAATTTATAGATTTGAATAATTTATAGGATGATGTAACTCTGCTATCTGTTGTGTTATATTTCTTGCCAAGTGGCGTGTGTTAGGATAATTATCCGCAGTGTCAGACTTACGTCCTGTCATCTTTGTGAACTCCGGTAAGAAGAAAGCTACCTTTTTTCCAAGAGTTGAAAGCACCAAGGTTAGACCCTGTTGGTTGGATTTGAGTCATATGTTGATCCCTAAACTAATTACTGTGAGCAGAAAGGTGAAACATACTGATTGGCTGAAACTTCATGTAACCCCCTTTGAAGATGGAGGATCATGATACAGCAAGCCATATCCAAACCGCATGGGAACTACGAGAGAGGAGGTTCCCTGAGATAAAACCAGGATGCTTTTGCAAAAAGAAAGTGGAGTGGCTTCTGGGCACCCAATAATGATCTCCATTTTAGTTACTAGGCATCAGAGAAGATGCTGATCTGAAGAATACTACCCTTGCAGCTGGCAGGTGGCACCCTGGGTGTGTCTGAATCAGTGTTTCCTGAAAGTGTGTGGATGGGTGGCACCCTGGGTGTGTCTGAATCAGTGTTTCCTGAAAGTGTGTGGATGGGTGGCACCCTGGGTGTGTCTGAATCAGTGTTTCCTGAAAGTGTGTGGATGGGTGGCACCCTGGGTGTGTCTGAATCAGT
>PVKV010017246.1:0-21753 GCA_004027835.1 Alouatta palliata
GGTGAAACCCCGTCTCTACTAAAAATACAAAAAAATTAGCTGGGCATGGTGGCACGTGCCTGTAGTCTCAGCTACTCGGGAGGCTGAGGCAGGAGAATTGCTTGAACCCAGGAGGCGGAGGTTGCAGTGAGCCGAGATCGCGCCATTGCACTCCAGCCTGGGTAACAAGAGCGAAACTCTGTCTCAAAAAAAAAAAAAATAAATAAAAATAAATAAATAAAACCACCAGAAGTGCTCAGCTCGAATTAGTGATATAGCCTCCTTATGTCAGAAGGCACTCCTTTTCTACTTTTTCTAAAATCGCCTCCCCTAGGTCGACTCTCTCATCTAGTCTATTGCTGCTACAATGCTCATCACACTTTGTAGTGATCTTATTCCTTTGTTTTGGTTTGTTTTCTTTTTATTGTTAGTCTCATTTCAAGACTGAACTCCCAGAGAACAGGAACCCTGCTTCTCTTGTTCACTCTTGGATTCCTGTTACTTAGCATGGGGTCTGACACATGGTAGATACTCAGTAAATAGTTGCTGAAAAAACAGAATAACACATTAGTCAATAAATATCTTCACACAACGTAATAGATTCTACGGAACCACAAAAGTCATCTGACTTTACCTTTTCATCATCTCAGTTACTCCAAACAATCTCAAACCCTGAAACAGCATGCTTGAACCCCCCCTGAACTTGGACCTCACTGCTTCCCAAGACCCCTTCCTTCTTTGGATCACTCTGCGTATTAGAAAGGTCTTTTTAAAATTATAGCTGGGTGCAGTGGCTCACACCTGTAATCCCAGCACTTTGGGGAGACCTAGGCAGGAGAATCACTTGTGCCCAAACAAAAATTACCTGGGCATGGTGGTGCATGCCTGTAGTCCCACCTACTTGGGAGGCTGAGGTAGGAGGATGACTTCGAGTCCAGGGTGGTCAAGGCTGCATGAGCTATGATCACACCACTGCACTTCAGCCTGGGTGACACAGTGAGACTCTGTCTCAAAAAAATAATAGAGCTGGGCATGGTGGCTCACACCTGTAATCCTAGCACTTTGGGAGGCTAAGGGGGGTGGATCACAAGGTCAGGAGTTTGAGACCAGCCTGACCAACATGGTGAAATCCCTTCTCTGTTAAAAATACAAAAATTAGCTGGGCATGGTGGCGGGTACCTGTAATCCCAGCTACTTGGGAGGCTGAGGCAGGAGAATCACTTGAACCCAGGTGGCGGAGGCTGCAGTGAGCCGAGATCACGCCACTGCACTACAGCCTGGGCGACAGGGCAAGACTCCATCTCAAATAATCAAACAAACAAACACTAGTCATTTTCCCCAACCTACAGATAAAAGAGGCTTGTTCAGCACTAGGGAAGAAGTGAAAGAGATTGAGCACTTTCTTGTTTTTTTTTTTTTTTGGAGACGGAGTCTTGCTCTGTCACCAGGCTGGAGTCCAGTGGCGCAGTCTCGGCTCACTGCAACCTCCGCCTCCTGGGCTCAAGCAATTCTTCCGCCTCAGCCTCCCGAGTAGCTGGGACCACAGGCACATGCCACCATGCCCGGGTTTTTTGTGTTTTTAGTAGAGACGGGGTTTCACCATTTTGTCTAGGATGGTCTGGATCTCTTGACCTCGTGATCCGCCCGCCTCGGCCTCCCATCTTGTTTTTTTTTTTTAGACAGTCTTGCTCTGTCGCCCAGGCTGGAGTGCAATGGCACGATCTCGGCTCACAAGTGATTCTCCTGCCTCAGCCTTCTGAGTAGTTTCGATTACAGGCTCACACCACCAAGCCTGGCTAACGTTTGTATTTTTAGTAGAGACAGGGTTTCACCATGTTAGTCAGGATGGTCTCGAAGTCCTGACCTTGTGATCCGCCTGCCTCAGCCTCCCAAAGTGCTGGAATTACAGGTGTGAGCCACCGTGCCTGGCCGTGGGATTGGGCACGTTTTGAGCCTTTTCAAAGTTGCAGGCACTCTGTTACAGAGTTAGATGTTTTCCATTCATTATCTCCTTTAATTCTTTCAATAAGCTTATGAAACGACTGGTGTCATCTCCATTTTACAGTTGAGGAAGCTGAGGTTCAGAGAGGTGAGGAGACAACTTAAAATAACATGGCCTAGAAAACTGAAATTGGAGAATTATATAAATAGGAATTTGAATACAGTTTATCCCATTTCATAATTCATTCTCATCTTAAAGAAGAGGAAGAAAAATCAATTGACATGTTTAAAAAGTGTAGTAGAGATAAAGGCTGAAAGTAAAAGCAAACATATTCATCGATTGCTTGTCAATGCCTGAGGCACTGTTCTCCTTGCTAGCTGTGCCATCCCATTGACAAAGATGGTGAGATCAAATACCGACTTTTTTAGACTCCGTCTAAAAAAAAGTTGCCAAGTCTCTGTATTGCTAGCCTTTAGACTACGAATATACAGAAAACTGCCTATGAAATACAAAAGAGACATTTCTAGTCAACCTTTTACTGGAGGGCAATTAAGCAAGAAAAAATAATTTTTAAGTATCTATTTTGAAAAGGAAGAAGTGAAACTATCTCTATTTGCAGTTGACATGATTTTTTTAATGCTTTAAGTTCTGGGATACATGTGCAGAATGTGTAGGTTTGTTACATAGGTATATATGTGCAATGGTGGTTTGCTGTACCATCAGCCTGTTATCTAGGTTTTAAGACTTGCATAAATTAGGTATTTGTCCTAATGCTAACCCTCCCCTTACCCCCCACCCCTGACAGTCCCCAGTGTGTGATGTGTCCCTCCCTGTGTCAATGTGTTGTCATTGTTCAGCTCCCACTTATGAATGAGAACATGTGGTATTTGGTTTTCTGTTCCTGTGTTAGTTTGCTGAGAATGATGGTTTCCAGCTTCATCCATGTCCCTGTAAAGGACATGAACTCATTCTTTCTTATGGCTGTATAGTATTCCGTGGTACATATGTGCCACATTCTCTTTATCCATTCTATAATTGATGGGCATTTGGGTTGGTTCCAAATCTTTGCTATTGTAATTTTTTTTTAAAGACAGAGTTTCACTACTTTTGCCCGGGCTGGAGTGCAGTGGCACCATGTTGGCTCACTTCAGCCTCAACTTCCTGGGCTCATGTGATTCTCCTGCCTCAGCCGCCCAAGTAGCTGGGATTATAGGCATGCACCCCCATACCTGGCTAATTTTTTGTGGTTTTAGGAGAGACAGGGTTTCACCATATTGCCTAGGCTGGTCTTGAGTTCCTGGGCTCAAGCAATCTGCTTTCCTCGGCCTCCCAAAGTGCTGGGATTACAGGCATGAACCATTGCACCTGGCTGATATGATCTTATATATAGAAAACCCTAAAGAATCCACATTAAAAAAATCTGTTAGAGATACTAAGTGAGTGCACTGAATCCTAACCAGTAGACTACCAGAGAGCACATGTTAGAGGTAATAAATGAGTTCAGTAAGGTTGCAGATACAAGTTAAATATAAAAAATCAGTTGTGCCAGGCATGGTGGCTCACGCCTGTAATCCTAGCACTTTGGGAGGCCGAGGCAGGTGGATCACCTGAGGTCAGGAGTTCGAGACCAGCCTGACCAACATGGTGAAACCCTGTCTCTATAAAAAAAAAATAATAAAAAAAATCAGTTGTATAATATTTCTAAACACTAGAAATGAACAATTCTAAGATGAAATTAACAAAACAATTCCATTTACAATAGCATCAAAGAGAAAATACTTTTGAATAAATTTAACCAAAGATTGGGTTTTTTAAAAACACAGAGAATTATAAAACATTGTTGAAAGAAGTTAAAGAGTAAGTATGGAGATATATCCTGTGTTCATGCATTGGAATACTTAATATTGATAAGATGGTAATACTCCCCAAATTGATTTACAGATTAAATGTAATTTATACTAAAATTCCAATAAAAAGACCGGGTATGGTGGCTAACACCGTAATCCTAGCACTTTGAGAGGTCAAGGCAGGTAGATCATCTGAGGTGAGGAGTTTGAGACCAGCCTGGCCAACATGGTGCAACACTGTCTCTACTAAAAATATAAAATATTAGCCAGGCATGGTGGCACGCGCCTGTAATCCCAGCTACTCCAGAGGCTGAAGCATGAGAATCGTTTAAACCCAGGAGATGGAGGTTGCAGTGAGCTGAGATCATGAGATTGCTCCACTGTACCCCAGACTGGGCCACAGAGCGAGACTGTCGCCAAACACACACACACACACACACACACACACACACACACACACACACACACAAGCTCCAACTGCCATTTTTGCAGTAATGGACAAGCATATCCTAAAATGCATATGGAAATTCAAGGGACCCAGAATAGCCAAAACAATCTTGAAAAAGAAGAACAAAGTTGGATGACTTGCACTTCCTGATTTCAAAATTTACTACAAAGTTACAGTAATTAAGGCAATGTGATACTGGCATAAGGACAGACATAAGATTGACGGGATAGAATTGGGAGTCTAGAAATAAACCCTTACATGTATAGTCAATTGATATTCTTTTTTAATTAAAAAATTTTTTTTGGAGATGGAGTCTCACTTTGTTACCCAGGCTGGAATGCAGTGGCATGATCTCGGCTCACTGCAACCTCCGCCTGCCATGTTCAAGCAATTCTCCTGCCTCAGCTTCCTAAGTAGCTGGGATTACAGATGTCCACCACCATGCCCAGCTAATTTTGTATTTTTAGTAGAGATGGGGTTTCACCATGTTGGCCAGGCTGGTCTCAAACTCCCGACTCAGGTGATGTGCCCACCTTGGTCTCCCAAAGTGTTGGGATTACAGGCACGAGCCACCACACCCAGTAGTCAACTGATTTTCAACAAGGGTGCCAGACCGCTCATTAGGGGAAAGAATAGTCTTTTCAACAAATGGTGCTTGGACGACTCAGTATTCACATACAAAAGAATGAATTTGAACTGCTACCTCATGCTGTTACAAAAGTTAAAACAGGCCAGAGACCCAAATGTAAGAGCTAAAACTAAAACTGTTAAAAGACAACATAGGAATAAATCTTCATGACCATAAATTAGATTTCTTAGATAATAACAAAAAGACACAAGCAACCAAAGAAAAAATGAACTAGACTTCAGCTAAATTAGAAACTTTTGTACTTCAAAGAACAAAAAAAGTGAAATAGTTCAATGTGCAGGAAGGAATATTAGAAACAAAAAGAGGAATGTGAAATATCCAACAGAATGGAGAAAAGTTTTGCAAATTATTTGATAAGGACTCCTGCAACTCAATAACAAAAGAGATAAATTATCCAATTTTTAAAAGGACAGAGGATTTGAATAGACATTTCTCCAAAGATGAAATGCAAATGGCCAATAAGTCCTAAGTCGTGTTCAACATCATTAGTACTAAGGAAAATACAAACCACAATGTGATACCACCTTATACCCAGAAAAATGGCTAATAATTTTTTAATCTAAAAATAAGTGTAGGCAAGGTGCAGTGGTTAGGCCCATAATCCCAGCACTCTGGGAGGCCAATGCAGGAGGATCAGTTGAGCCCAAGAGTTCAAGACCAACCTGGGCAACACAGACTCTATCTCTACTCTCTACAAAAAATACAAAAATTAGCTGAGTGTGGTGGTGCACACCTGTAGTCCCAGCTACTCGGGAGGATGAGGTGGGAGGATTGCTTGAGCCAGGGAGGTTGAGGCTACAGTGAGCCATGACTGCACCACTGCACTCCAGCCTGGGAAATAGAGGGAGACTCTGTCTCAAAGGAAATAAATAAATAAAATTAAGTGTTGGCAAGAATATGAAATAGTAGAACCCTCATACATTGCTGGTAGAAATGTAAAATGATACAGCTACTGAGGAAAAACAGTTTGGCAGTTTGTCAAAAGTTAGAGTTACCATATGACCCGGGACTTTTACCTCTAGGATTATATCCAAAAGAACTGAAAATATACGTCCCTATAAAAACTTGTACATGAATGTTCATAGCAGTATTATTATAGTCAAACAGTGGAAACAACCCAAATGTCAACCAACTGATGAATGGATAAATGAAATGTGGCATATCCATACAGTGAAATATTATTCAGCCACAAAAAGCAATGAAGGCCAGGCGAGGTGGCTCATGCCTGTAATCCCAGCACTTTGGGAGGCCAAGGCAGGAGGATCACTTGGGCCCAGGAGTTTGAGACCAGCCTGGGCAACATGGTGAGACCCCATCTCTTAAAAATGCAACAGCACAAAGCTGCCAATGGAATAGGAGCAGGTGGGGCAAAATTCTATTCAGATGCCAGATGGTGGCTCGTGGTGCACTGGTCTAGTTCAGTAGTGTTCAATGAAGTCTCTGCCCATCTCCACCAGAGTGGCTCCACTTTAGTTTACATTGAAGGTTTTTATTTGAATAAGGGGTTCCCCAGCTAAAGAAGAAGTAAAACCCCTGGCCCAATTGATAAACCAAAGAAGCTCCTCCTCCACTCCTAATTTCCAGACTTTGAGGAAAGCTGGGGTAAGGAAAGGCTGGGGAGAGAAAGCACTGACAGAGACCAGTGGCCCAGAGTGCCCCATGCAGCACTGCCTTCTGGCATAGCATCCACCAGTAAGGCTCCACCTGGCACAGCTAGCTTCAGGGGAGCATTGATACATTCAGGAAGTTCAGTTTCACTTATACACCTTGATCAAGCACGTTCTTTGTGCCTGACTCTCACCTCCAGAGGGGTAAGCCAAGGCCCTGTCTTCAGGTGGCTCAGGCACAAGACATGTAAACATGCTCAGTTCTTGAGAGCTCTGTTCTCTTTTTTTTTTTTTGAGACAGAGTTTTGCTCTGTCACCCAGCCTGGAGTGCAGTGGGACAGTCTCTGCTCACTGCAACCTCCACCTTCTGGGTTCAAGCGATTCTTCTGCGTCAACCTCCCGAGTAGCTGACACTACAGCTGCCCGCAACCATGCCCAGCTAATTTTTGTATTTTCAGTAGAGACAAGGTTTTGCCATGTTGGCCAGGCAGGTCTTGAATTCCTGACCTCAGGTGATCCACCCACCTTGGCCTCCCAAAGTGCTGGGACTATAAGCTGTTCTCCTCTCTTGACTCAACTGAGATCTTGAGCTCAGTGTCTCTCAAAGAACAGCATGACAGCAGCGTGGAAGAAGAGAGACATCACGTTGTGACTTTTTGCAGGGAGAACAGTGGGAAGAAAGGAGAACTAGTAACTATCTCTGTGCCAGACATACAGGAGCAAGCAAATACATAATTTAACTTCCTCCTCAAGACATTCTTAAGCAGTAGGAGACGGGACATACCCGAGTCATTCACAGCTCGTGCATTGAGGAACTAGGATTTGCACCCAGGACCATCTGATTTGAAAATCTGTGCTCTAGAAAAGCTGGCACCTCACCCAGAGTTTTGTTTTTTTTGTTTTTTTGGTTTTTTTTTTTGCCTTGGCCCCTCCACTGGACCGTTTTTAGCTTTCACAGTTTACACATTCACTTATTAATTTATTCCATAAACGTCCACAAATAGGCATTTGGTGCCTGGTAGGTTGGTAGGCAACAGAGAACAAACCTGAATACCTGAATAAGGCATGAGCCCTGCCCTCAAGGATTTTCACTATTTTGGGAGCCAGGCCTGGAGTAAAACATAAGACCAGGAACTGAGTTAATTACACCCTCAAGGGAGGCTCTGTGGTGGTGTGGCCAAACAGCCAATGGTTTTAAAATGAAAATAAGGATTCAAGGTTTTATATGATGGGGGCAAATATATTGTCAACTCTTCACTCATGCTCTACCCTGTCCTGGAGGCATGTGGGGTGTGGGAGAATGAGCAGCAGAGAGAGCTGCAGGGGAAGTGGCATTCTGGGTCATGGCTTCTCAGCCACAGCAGGAAGTGGAGGGAGGGCTTGCTGAGCAGGCCGAGGTTTAGGGGAGTTTATTGACTACAGAAATTTGGTTTGGGAGAGTTCGGTAGGAAGAGTTTTTGGAAAAGGGATGGTTGGTTTCTGAGTGGTAGTGAGCTTTGAAATGAGAAGGTAGATGATCAGAGTGATCAAGAATCACTGTTGATGGAGTGAGACTTCGATCCCAACTGCAACTATAGGGTAAATAAATTTCATACTCCAGTTTCTGAAGCTAGTAGTGAAACGATTTTCAGTCCAGGGGACAAGCTATAGTCTCTGCTCAGGGTAGTAAATAGAATATGGAGAAATTTTGTTAGGAAGTGGGGTTGGGAAAGTCAGCCACAAACCAGGCTATATGAGACACTAGCATTGTTTAAACTGTGGGAGGAACTTAGCGTGAAGTGAAAAGCTTGACTTCTAGTTGGTTTTTCTTCTCTTAACCGTACAGCACTCTGATCATTTAGTAAATACTTTCTCCCCTTTGAACTTTCTGTCCTCTATTACTATTTCTAGTTAATATCTGGTTTAACAGAGAGGTAGTATGATGCTGTGAAAAGAATATAGAGTATGGTATCAGTAGACTAGAATTTAGGCGCTAGATTAAAAGTCCCAGTTCCATAGCCAATCAGGGAGAGAATCAGTCAGGACTAAAATGTAAGAGTTAGAACTGCAATTTTCCCATGCTTCACTGCAGCATCATATAATGCAAAGTCTGACTTAGTTAACTTCCCTGAGCTTCAGTGTTATCACCTGTACAAATCCCTTTCTTAGCAATATCTACCTTACTGGTGGTTGTAGAGATTGAGTGACATGAGAAGCCCATAACACAATGCTTGGCCAAGGTGTGATGCTAATATTTTTTATGAATACATACAAAAACTACCTGGCTCTATGACTGCACATGGCAGGTGCTCAAATGAATATCCCACCACACATGCCAGAGGCCTAAATTGTCCCCAGCCCCAATTGCTTGTATATTGAAGTCCTAACTCCAGTATCCCAGGATGTGACTGTAGATAGAAACAGGGTCTCTGAAGAGGTAATTAAGTTGAAACGAGGTCATTAGAGTGAGCCCTACTCTAATACAACTTCTATCCTTACAAGAAGAGGAAATTTGGACACAGATACGCACAAAGGGAAGACCATGTGAAGTTACTGGGAGAAGGCCACCATCTACAAGTGCCAGAGACAGGCCTCAGAAGGAACCAACCCTACACCATGTCCTCCAGAACTGTGAGAAAATAGATTTCTGTTGTTTAAGCCACCTAGTCTGAGATACTTTGTTATGTTATGCCCTAGCAAAGGAATACAACATACACACACTCATTGTACCTTTTCAACTGGTGGACAAGGGGCTCCTTCATTCTGCTGACTAGAAACTGCTTCTTGGCCTGTTGTTCAATGTTCTCCCACTCAAAGTTCTTACTGAAAGCCCTAAAGATGTTGGGCTTGCTGGGCTGACCATGCTGCCTTGGAGGTGGTGCTGCTCCCTTGGCTCTTGGCTGCTAAGGGGAAGGCATCCAAGAGAGCAAGACCTTTTTTTTTTTTTTTTTTTTCCTTGAGACAGAGTCTCACTCAGTCCCCTAAGCTGGAGTGCAATGGCACGATCTCAGCTCACTGCAACCTCTGCCTTCTGGATTCAAGCAATTCTCCTGCCTCAGCCTCCCAAGTAGCTGGGATTACAGGCGCCCGCCAACACGCCTGGCTAATTTTTTGTATTTTTCGTAAAGACGGGGTTTCACCATGTTGGCCAGGCTGGTCTCGAACTCCTGACCTCAGGTGATCCACCCACCTCGGCTTCCCAAAGTGCTGGGATTACAGGTGTGAGCCACCATGCCCTGCCAAGACCCTTCTCTTCTAAAGTGACTGGTGATTTGCTGACCTGAGGCACTTGTCATAGGACCAGGGAGGGAATGCATCATTCATCAGGGTCCATTCCCGTGGTGCCTTCCGGCTGCATGGAGAGGGACGAAGTTGGGTGTGTGGTGCTGGTTGAAGAGAAGGACTGCTGCGTCTAAGGTGACCCCAAAAGACAGGATGACAGAAGCGATCTGGGGTGGGAGGAGGGAGGAGAGGTGGCTCCTGTGAATTTCAGTACGCTTTCCACCCGCAGAAGTGGAAAACTGAATCTGGGTCAGCGGGACTGGAATCCAGATCTTTTGCCGGATGCCCTGGGGGGATGGCACGTAGGCTCCCCCAGAACCGTTAGCCACGGAACGGCCTCCTTGGGCGCACGGGGCAGAGCGGGACAGCGGGCGCGTGCCCGACACGTTCACCGGGGACTGCCCCCTCCGGGTGCGCGCCCGTCCAGCCGACCTGTCTCGCCCCACGCCGGGCTCGGTGGATCCCCGCGCCCGGGGCCGCGCACGCCCCCTCCGCCCGCCGGGACCCCGGGCCTGCGCACCTCGCGCCCCCTCCCCTCCCGGCGGGTACGCGCGTTGGCTCCCGCTCCCGCTCCCGTTGGTGGCGGTGGCGGCGGCGGCAGGGATTGTTTTTGTTGTCGCTGAGGCCGGAAGAGCCGCGGGAGCCGGGTCCCTGTTCCCGGGCCGGGCGCCGCCGCCGCCCCCTGCCCAGCGCCCGCGTCTCCGCGGCGCCACCCCAGCGCCAATATTCCGGAGATCAAGCGTTACGCGGCGGCGGCGGCGGCGGCGGCGGCGGCGGCGGGGCCCGGAGCGGGAGGCGCCGGGGACGGAGGCGAGGCGGCCCCCGCCGCCGCCATGGAGGCGCTGGGACCCGGTGAGGAGCGAGTTCGGGGCGGGACCCGGGGCCCGGGGCCCGGGGCCGGCGGCCGGGACTTTCGCCGCCCAGTCGCCTTGCCGGGTTCGGGCCTCCAGGCCTCGGGGAAGGGGACCCGAGCCCCATGTCAAGGGGCGGAGGGAGATGACCTGGGCCTTGGGGGGCGGTGACCGCGCCCCAGCCCGGAGCCGGGGTGGATCTCGAGGTCTGGGGGGGAGGTTCGGGAAGGTGACCCTTGCCGCCAGACAGAGGCCAGACTTGACCCCACCTCTGGGAGATGGTTTGTGCCCGGGGTTGCGGCGAGGGTAGTTTGGCCCTCGGAATGGGCGATCTGCTGCTCAGTGCGTGCAGAGACCTGGCCCAGAGCAGGAAGGGCCCCGCCACCTACTACCAGCTGACAGTCCTGGTTTGGGGCCGCACCCCTATTTTTCTTTGCACTGGCAGACGGTCCAGAGCCTTCAGAAGAGGAAGAAGAACTTCACCCAGACACCTCTCATGATCTCTGAAGGCCAAGGGACAAAATGTCCACCCTTTCTGAAAGGCCCTGATGTCCCGAAGAACATGGTCCTGTGCCTCTGTCACTCAGTCTGTGTGTTAGTCCCAGAGTGGTCCAGGCCAGCCTTTGAGTGACAGAGGAGTTGCCCATCAGTCTGCTCCAGCACAGGCTTCAATGCCCTGAGTTCTCTTCTAATTGGGTTATGAGTGGTTGTGAGGATCAAATGAAGGAGAAACTGCTTTGGAAACTGTAATTTGTTGTGGATATGGATGGCCTCTGGTTATTTCTCTCACTCTGTCCAAACCAGGGAAACCATTCCAGGCTGTAACAAGTGCCCTGAGTACTGGGGCCTGGTGCTTCCACCTCAAAGCCCAACAGGTTTCTAATGCCTTGGCTAAGTAGGGCAGAGTTTAGGGGCTGTGGTGGAATTAACTTTAATATTCAAACCTTACCTACATAATGGACTTAGTCGTAGAGTGTTTCATCTTTTTAGTGCTTAGAACATTTGGGTGACCCTTTGAGTTTGGAAACTTGGCAGGTATGTTGACTTAGTACTTGTTTGCATAGCTAAGTGATTAAACCCCACTCTAATTTGAATCTGTTTGTTTAAAGGCCCTCCTAATCAAATTTCATATGCCTTTTAAGAACAAATTGGCTTGTCACATTAATATTACTTGATAAACTTCAGTGTATTATGCTAGGTTAACTTCAGATACGTCCCCTGGCTAAAGACATGATCAGGTCTTCAGGAATGTAACAGACTTCTGTTCAAATTCAATCTAGTAATGTAATAGTTGTATGACCCTGGGCAAATTACTTAATTCCTTTGAACTTTCATTTTCTCGTCTATAAATGGAAGGTAATAATAATTATGTTCTGTAAGATTGTTGAGAGAATGAAATGAGACTATATGAGAAGTCTTATTATAGAGGCTAGTACCTATAGATGCTCAACAAATGTTTCTTCCCTCCCCCTAGTGATTCATAATTGAAACAACTTTTGCATTTATGAGCTGGTATCAAAAGAAACTGTGTAACAGTGTGCATAAACTGAATTTCATTGAAAGGATCAACCTGGTGATGTTAGGCACTGCCCAGGGACTCTTTTCTTTTGGTTTGATTTTGGCTTTTGAAGGTTTGAGAACTTAGCGGTTCACTCAGAATTGTTCAGATTGTGGAAAATTAATTCTCACTAACCACATTTATACGACACTAATGAGTAAGCCAAAATGTCACATAGATCTTTTCTGTTGAGTGGAATATTTTCCTGTCTGCTCTCTAGCAAACTCCTTTTTTGGTGTTTCAGTACCTTAGAAACCCAATTAATAAGTAGCTGCCTGCTAAGCATAGAATCAAAGCAAAGGGAGTTGATCGTCTTGTGGGATGATTCATCCAGGCTGTTTTAGAACCTAGAGAATCTCCCTCCTTCTCTGGCAGAGCACACCTGGATCTAGTGCTTTGTACCCTCCTCACTTGAACAGTCCCTGAAGCATTCTAGTCTTGTTCTGTCCCCCCGCACCCCGCAACCTGGTTCAGTTTCTGACAGCACTCAGAAATGTAATTAATTAGATTACCACTTATTTTGGCAATTGTTGTTTGCAGTACTTTATAGTTTGTAAAGTGCTTTTATAACTATTAGCTCATTTGATCCTCTGGGAGGTAGGCAAGGCAGGTAGCTATCCCATTTTACAGAGGAGAAAAGTGAGGTTCAGAAAGGATGAAGTGACTTCATCAGGGTTTCAAAAGGCCAAGTGGTGAAATAAAGACCAGAGTTTGGGTCATTTGACTTTTAACCTAATCATCTCCTCTTCATTTAAGGCTGACTTCTTCTGTTCTGTGTTGTCACATTTGTTCCCTTTCAGAGAATGCAGTTATCCGACTTTGTCACCACATTTTAGGGATACCCCAAAAATAAAACTCAGGGACCCAGCTGCGCTCAATGGCTCATGCCTGTAATCCAAGCATTTTGGGAAGCCAAAGTGGATGGATCACTTGATGCCAGGAGTTCGAGACCAGCCTGGCCAACATGGTGAAACTCTGTCTCTACTAAAAATACAAAAATAAGCTGAACGTGGTGACATGCCTGTAGCCCTAGCTACTTGAGTGGCTGAAGTGGGAGGATGGCTTGAGCCCAGGAGGCAGAGGCTGCAGTGAACTGAGATCCCACCTCAAAAGAGACTGCCTCAAAACAAAACAAAAAAAAACAAACAACAACAACAACAAACACCTCAGGGGCTGGGCATGGTGGCTCACATCTGGGAGGCCAAGGTGGGTGGATCACCTGAGGACAGGAGTTCAAGACCAGCCTGGCGAACATAGTGAAACCCTGTCTCTTCTAAAAATATATACATTAGCTAGGCGTAGTGGTGTGCTCCTATAGTCAGAGCTACTCAAGAGGCTGAGGAGGAGACTTGCTTAAACCCAGGAGGCAGAAGTTGTAGTGAGCCAAGACGGAGCTACTGCACTCCAGCCTGGACCGCAGAGCAAGACTCCATCTGAAAAAAACAAACACCACCTCAGGGACCTTTGAGCACTGATTGTGACTATAACATTTACAAATGCAATCATAATAGCTAACGTTTACTGAGCACTTACTATGCAAGGCACTATGTTAAACCTTTAATATATATCATCTCGTGGGATAGATGCTGTTATTATCATACACATGCCCATTTCATAAATGAGGAAACCAAGATGCAGAGAGGCGAAGAAACTGACCCAACATCATGCAATTAGGGAGTGGTGAGACCAGGATTGCACCCCAGATAATTTGGTTCCAGAGCTTTAGCCACTGTGCTTTATTGCTTCGTTAAGTAGATGGCTGGCTAAATTCAAATAAACCAACTTTTTCCCAGCCTTCAGAGCTGCAGAAATAAATGTCTGTTGTTTAGGCCAAATTTAAAAAAGAAATAAATAAAAGAAAAAAGAAATTGGCTTCTGGAATAAAGAAAATTATAATTTTCCAACTAAATCTAAGCTTATTAAAGAAGTGTTCACCTTCTAACTTTTCTCTCTTGCCAAGGAAAGGATATACAAATAATATTTACTTTTTGCCACTTAATTGTTTTTCTTTCAATTCTTCTGCCTCTGCCCCTTTGATATAAAGTACTTTAGATAAGAATCCATATCACAGAATTATAAAGTATATTGGGAAAAAAAAGTGCTGAGCTGGGAGTTAGGAGATTTGGATTCTAGTTACTACTTGAACTCAAAGTCTTATATCCTTAAGCAAGTCATCTGATCTAAGTTTCTGTTTCCAAATTTCTATTATAAAGCTATGTTTCAACTTTTTTGTTTTTTAAGACGAGTCTCATTCTGTCATCCAGTCTGGATTGCAGTGGTGTGATCTTGGCTAACTGCAACATCCATCCCCCCAGGTTCAAGCTATCCCCCTGCCTCAATCTCCCAAGTAGCTGGGATTACAGGCGCCCACCACCACACCTGGCTACTTTTTGTATTTTTAGCAGAGATGGGTTTCACCATGTTTGCCAGGCTTGTCTCAAACTCCCGACCTGAGGTGATCTGCCCACCTCAGCCTTCGAAAGTGCCGGGATTACAAGCATGAGCCACCGTGCCCAGCCTCTTAACAACTTTATGAGTGATACAGTGATTGCTTAAGTGTGTCTTGAAATATGCAGAGTTGACTTATTTATATGATTTAATTGAGTTAATTCAGTATGTGTATCACCTCTCACATTATTTACTATTTACTTCTTACCCTGTTAACCTTGTTTGTAATTGTCTTATCAATTGTATTGATAGGTCCCCTTGTACACTAGAAGTAGAACTCAACTCCAAGCAATAAGAATACTTTTAGTATAAAGTATGTGCTTCTGCTTCATTAAAAAATAATTGTCAGCTGAGTATGGTGGCTCATACCTATAATCCTAGTACTTTGGGAGACCAAAGTGGGCAGATCGCTTGAGCCCAGGAGTTCAAGACCAGCCTAGGCAACATGGCAAAACCCAAAACCCTGTCTCTACCAAAAATACAAAAATTAGCTGGGCATGGTAACTCAGGAGGGTGAATTGGGAGGATCGGTTGAGTCCAGGAGGTTGAGGCTGCAGTGAGCCATGATTCAGCCACTGCACTCCAGCCTGGGCAACAGAGCAAGACCCTGGCTCCAAAAAAAAAAAAAAAAAAGAAGAAGAAGAAAAGATAAAAGAGAGAGAGAAGGAAGGAAGAGAGGAGAGAGATTTTTTATTATTTCTGTGTTTAGATTCTATCTGGGATTATTGATACTGTTCAGTTCAACATTTATTGAATTCTTACAACATGATGGCTGTTGCATTACATATTGAAAAGATTAACAGGAGGTTCATTTATTGTAAGAGCTTGTAGTCTAGTGGAGGAGACAGAGTAACTTAACAAGTGATTTCTTATATTTGCTTTACATGTTCCCCTATACAGAGAGTCTTGAACACAGAGGATGGATCCTCTAGTCTGGGAGAATCAGGAAAGGCTTTCCAAGGAGGTTACATCTAAACCAAATTCTGAAGGATAAGTAGAATATAGAATATAAGTAGAATATAGTGGGAATATAGTGGGAAAATGAATGATTAATATGTAAAACGATTTTTAATACTTTAAGTGTTAGAATACAGTGATCTGTCACCATAAATATCATAATTTGCTCAATTTTCCTAAGTGATGTTGGACCAGAACAACTTCTTTTTGTTGTTGTTTTTTTAGACTGAGTCTCCCTCTGTCGCCCAAGCTGGAGTGCAGTGGGGCGATCTCAGCTCACTGCAACCTCCACCTCCCAGTTCAAGCAATTCTCCTGCCTCAGCTTTATGAATGATGGGATTACAGGTACCCACCACCATGCCTGGCTAATTTTTGTATTTTTAGTAGAGATGGGGTTTTACCATGTTAACCAGGCTGGTCTCAAACTGCTGACCTCAGGTGATTTGCCTGCCTTGGCCTTCCAAAGTGCTGGGATTACAGGCGTGAGCCAACACGCCTGGCCCAAAACAACTTCTTGCTTCAAAGTTTTCTCTCCTTAGTGAAGTCTTTGTTCTCAGCGAAATGCCATTCCAGTAATAGTTACTGTTGTAACTTTCCATTGTAACCACAGCCCACTTTGCTCAATGCCTATTCATACCAGAAAAGATGTTTATTTTTTAGGCCAGTATCCACTAGATATTATCATCAAAAAGGCATAAGATTTTCTGTAAACAAGTGTCTCCCAGACTATGCTCCACAAGATCCTTTTCTGCTGAGTATTAATAGATATTCAAATCTTAAAGAGAAAGAGAGTTCTGTGGCGTGGGGGCGGGGGAGGGCATTAGCTAATTGATGAGGTAAAGTTAACCAGGTTTATTTATTACATGACTTTTTAGAAAATTTAATATGATAATGTATATTGAAATTTTTAGAGGTGAGAAAGTGTGCAAGGTTTCTTTAACTTGGAATCTTTTCTTTTTAAAAATAGTTTGGAAAGATTACTGTCTACATCAGGGTTTCTCAGCCTCTTAGTATTATTGATTTTTTTTGACTGGGTAATTCTTTGTTGCGGGGGGCTGTCTTATGCATTGTAGAATGTGTAGCTGGTTCCTGGGTCCTTTCCACTAGATGCTAGCAGCACTGCTTAGGTTGTGACAGCCAAAAATGTGTCCAGACATTTGCCAAATGTTTCCTGGGGAACAAAATCGCCCCAGATTGAGAACCACTGGTCTAGACTGTACATACCTTGAAAGAAGGGGCTCTGTCTTCTTTCTGAGTCCATAGCACAGGTTAGGCATGTTGTCGTTGAATAAATGTCTGTGGAATAAACTAGACTTTATGAGCCAGAAATCTCAGATTGTCCAGGTTCTAAAAATATCAAGTTATAAAGGAGAAGGTCTAGCTTTATTGGTGTTGTTTCACTATCAAAATTAGCAAATAAATTCATGATAGAGCTGTGGTTTAATCTTCTCCTATATGTACAATCTATAATAATGCAGGCTAATTTGTGAGAGATTAATAGATCATTTCCAACTCTGGGGATGGTGGCCCCCAGAGTTTAGAGATGGTTTTAACAATGCATGTAATTTTGTAAGCCTAGCTATAAAGCTACTAATGCTCATGCAAGATTTTATACTGTAGCCTATGTCTGAGAGGAATTCATCATTCTAATTTTGATGTCCTCATATTAAAAATAATAGCAACTTGGCAAAATATTTAGAAATCTAGAGAACCTTAAGTCAAAAGACATCTCAAATTCTTTATATTAGAGTACATACAGTGAATAATAAGATCTCCATAATTGCAGTCATCATCATCATTATCATCTACAAGAAGAATAAATAGCACAGCAGGCTGGGCACGGTGGCTCACACCTGTAATCCCAGCACTTTGAGAGGCTAAGGTGGGCAGATTACGAGTTCATGAGTTTGAGACCAGCCTGGCCAACATGGTGAAACCCCATCTCTACTAAAAATACAAAAATTAGCCAGGCGTGGTGGCAGGCACCTGTAATCCCAGCTGCTCAAGAGACTGAGGCAGGAGAGTCGCATGAAACTAGAAAACGGAGGTTGGAGTGAGCGGGGATCAAGCCACTGTACTCCAGCCTGGGAGAAAAGTGAAACTCTGTCTCAAAAAAAAAAAACACAGCAAATGTCTTTCATTCTCTTTAGGACCTCCGGCTAGCCTGTTTCAGCCGCCTCGTCGTCCTGGCCTTGGAACTGTTGGAAAACCAATTCGACTGTTAGCCAATCATTTTCAGGTTCAGATTCCTAAAATAGATGTTTATCACTATGATGTGGATATTAAACCTGAAAAACGGCCTCGTAGAGTTAACAGGTAAGGATTAGAAAGAGTAGACTTCTGTATATTTAAGTGCATGTAATTTATTTCTGTATCATATTGTTCTCTAAATTCATCCAACATGTAGGGTTATTCTCTAAGATGATAGGCTTCTTAATAGCAGGTTTGCCTCCCAAATTACAGGTGTGAGCCACCGCACCTGTCCCAAGAAAGTTTACTTTTTTTTTTTTTTTAAGATGAGAGAGATTAGAGCATATTTGTATGCTGAATGGCATAATCCAGTAAAGAGGAAAAATTTGGTGATTTAAGAGAGAGGACAAGTTGGAATGATTCCATGAGCAGGTCAGGGTTATACCTAACACTGTATAAATAAATAAATAAATAAATACTCGGTGTATTTGCTCGCTTAACCACTTTTTGAGGGAAGTATTATTATTATCATAATTTTACATATGAAGAAACAGACGTGAAAGATTAAGTAACTTGTCCAAGGTCATGCAGTTCTGCCACTTAAGTCATTGTGTGACCAGGGACAGGTCACTTGACCATTCTGAATTTTTCTTTTCTTTAATATGAGTATCATAATCATTTTCCTACTTGTTTCACAAGGTTGCCGTGAAGATTAAATGAAAATAGAGGTGAAAGTAGCTCTTCACCGTAAAACTCTTTGGTCATAATTTAAGAATAAAAGATGAGAAATTACTCTCTTCTAGTATGAAAATGTATAGTTCTTAAGTTAGCTCTTTAAAATGGAGAATGTACTATACCACGTCTCTCCATCAATTTTTTTCAGTCACATGATTTCGTTTGTAAACCTGACTTTCCCACAGATTTCATTTGTATTGTTACAAATGTGTTAGCTAGTTGTGATATATTTTGGTTTTTAAGATATGGTTCCCACATGTGAAACTCATTAATGTTGGTAAGTCAAAGCACCTAACTTTTCATTGACTCTAGCATTCAAAAATCTCACAAACTCGGGTCTGTCCATATCTTAAACTCTATACACCACTTTCCTTGTCACTGCGTTTATTCCACGGCCTGTATACAGTATGATCTGGCATATATGCAAGAACGCTTAAGTAAAGCTCTGCATGCTTGATTGAGAAAAAGACTTTCATTCTAAAACCAAAGAAGCTATATTAATAATCTTTTTGGAATGAGACTATTTTACAACATTCCCTTGTCTACACTGCTTGGAATAAGACAGGCACTTTGGAATAAGACAAGATAGTATACAGAATAATAAATCACTACTAGCATTAGGCAAAGGGGTGACTTATTTGTTTGTGTATCATGCATCTTAGATTTACTGATCCTCAGATTTTTGAATTCCTGCCGATTCTCTTTCCCAAAACCAATATACTTGAATATGGATGTTGATTTTTTTTTTTTTTTTTTCTGAGACAGAGTTTCACTCTGTCACCCAGGCTGGAGTACAGTGGTGCGATCTCGGCTCACTGCAACCTCTGCCTCCTGAGATCAAGTGATTCTCATGTCTCAGCCTCCCAAATACCTGGGATTACACCATGCCCAGCTAATTTTTATATATATTTTTTTAGTAGAGATTGGGTTTCACCATGTTGGCCAGGCTGGTCTCAAACTCCTGACCTCAAGTGATCCACCTGCCTCAGTCTCCGAAAGTGCTGGGGTTGCAGGTCTGAGCCACTGCACCCAGCCAGGATATTGATTTGATGACAAACTTGTCATCATTCAGTGATGTACCCCCATGGCAAACTCCCTCCCTCCTCCCATCCCTCTCTCTCTCTCTCTTCTTCCCTCCTTCCCTCCTTCCCTCCTTCCCTCTTTCCCTCCTTCCCTCCTTCCTTCCTTTCTGAGTTTCACTCTTGTTGCTCAGGCTGGAGTGCAATGGCACGATCTCTGTTCACTGCAGCCTCCACTTCCCATGTTCAGGCGATTCTCCTGCCTTAGCCTCCCAAACAGCTGGGATTACAGGCGTGTACCAACACACCTGGCTAATTTTGTGTTTTTAGTAGAAACAGAGTTTCACCATGTTGGTCAGGCTGGTCTCAAGCTCCTGACCTCAAGTGATCCACTCACCTCAGCCTCTCAAAGTGCTGGGATTACAGGCATGAGTCACTGTGCCCAGCCAGGTTATTCTTATAAGGCTGTGTTTGTCATAGGAGAGAATTTTGGAAAGAGGAGATTGAAAGAATACCGTAAATGTTATTCTCTCTTTCTTTTTATTCCTCACTTCTTATATCATATCGTTGTTTTTGTATACTTGTCGCTACCTTTCTTTAGTTAACTGTTTTTTAAAGTACTTGAATCAATTGTAACCTTAACTCTTACTTTTTCTAAGTAATATTGAACTGAAATTTAAATGATTTAGGTATGGTGATGCTTTTCTTACTGTTCACCATTTCTGAAAGCTAATTGCCATTATCTCCATTACTGTGAAGGGAGGTAGTCGATACAATGGTGCGGCACTTCAAGATGCAAATATTTGGTGATCGGCAGCCTGGGTATGACGGCAAAAGAAACATGTACACAGCGCATCCACTGCCAATTGGACGGGATAGGGTAAGTGTTAAAAGCAAGAAATTCTTAGTTCATTTAGTAGTAATTTACATGACAAAAATGTTTCCTTGTCTTCCCAGCACACCCAGAAATGATGTTTGAGGTGATGATACCCTAATTACCCTGATTTCGTGATTACACATTGCATATATCAATTTGTAAAACTCTGTATGTGAGCAGAAAGAAAAGTTTCTCTAATAACACATCAATTCTTAAGGTTTTTTGGTGTGTTTTGTTTTGTTTGAGATGGAGTCTCATTCTGTCGCCCAGGCTGAAGTGCAGTGGCGTGGTCTCAGCTCACTGAAACCTCCCCCTCCCAGGTTCAGGTGATTCTCCTGCCCCAGCCACCTGAGTAGGTGGGATTACAGGCATGTGCCACCACCCCTGGCTAATTTTTTTTTTTTCTTGAGAGACGGAGTCTTGCTCTGTTGCCCAGGCTAAAGTGCAGTGGAACAGTCTCGGCTTACTCCAACTTCCACCTCCTAGGTTCAAGCAATTCTCCTGCCTCAGCTTCCCAAGTAGCTGGGACTACAGTTGTGTGCCACCACACCCAGCTCATTTTTGTATTTATTTTATTATTTTTTTGAGACAGTCTTGCTCCATTGCCAGGCGCCAGGCTGGAGTGCAGTGGTGTGAACTCAGCTCACTGCAACCTCTGCCTCCCGGGTTCAAGCAATTCTCCTGCCTCAGCCTCCCAAGTAGCTGGGACTACAGGCACATGCCACCATGCCCAGTTAATTTTTTTGTATTTTTAGTAGAGACGGGGTTTCACCATGTTGGCCAGGATGATCTCGATCTCTTGACCTCATGATCCACCCGCCTCGGCCTCCCAAAGTGCTGGGATTACAGGCATGAGCCACCGTGCCCGGCCTTTTTTTAATTTTTTAATTGTACTTCAAGTTCTGGGGTACATGTGCAGAACGTGCAGGTTTGTTACATAGGAATACATATGCCGTGGTGGTTTGCTGCATCCCTCACCCCATCATCTACATTAGGTATTTCTCCTGATGTTATCCCTCCCTTAGCCCCCTGCCCCTTGACAGTCCCTGGTGTGTGATGTTCCACTCCCTGTGTCCATGTGTTCTCATTGTTCAACTCCTACTTATGAGTGAGAACATACAGTGTTTGGTTTTCTGTTCTTGTGTTAGTTTGCTGAGAATGATGGTTTTCAGCTTCATCCATGTCCCTGCAAAGGACATGAACTCATCCTTTTTTATGGCTGCCTAGTATTCTATGGTGTATATATGCCATATTTTCTTTATCCATTCTATCATTGATGGGCATTTGGGTTGGTTCCAAGTCTTTGCTATTGTGAACAGTGCTGTAATAAACATATTTGTGCATGTGTCTTTATAATAGAACAATTTATAATTCTTTGGGTATAC
>PVKV010017246.1:21853-48411 GCA_004027835.1 Alouatta palliata
TTTTTTTTTTTTTTTTTTTTTTTTTTTTTTTTGAGATGGAGTTTCGCTCTTGTTGCCCACACTGGAGTGCAATGGCACGATCTCGGCTCACCGCAACCTCCGCCTCCTGGGTTCAAGCAATTCTCCTGCCTCAGCCTCCCGAGTAGCTGGGACTATAGGCGCACGCCACCACACCCAGCTAATTTTTGTATTTTTAGTAGAGACGGGGTTTCACCACGTTGACCAGGATGGTCTCGATCTCTTGACCTCGTGATCCACCCGCCTCGGCCTCCCAAAGTGCTGGGATTACAGGCGTGAGCCACCGCGCCCGGCCATCTCCTGACTTTTTAATGATCACCATTCTAACTGGTGTGAGATGGATGGTATCTCAACATGGTTTTAATTTGCATTTCTCTAATGACCAGTGATAATGAACATTTTTGTATTTTTTAGTAGAGACAGGGGTTCCACTATATGTTGGCCAGGCTGGTCTTGAATTCTTGACCTCAGGTGATCCACCTACCTTGGCCTTCCAAAGTGCTGGGGTTACAGGCATAAGCCACTGCACCTTGCCTTTTTTATTTTTATTTTTATTTTTAGTACAGACGGGGTTTCACCGTATTGGACAAGCTGGTGTCAAACTCCTGACCCCAGGTGATCCACCCGCCTCAGCCTCCCAACGTGCTGGGATTACAGGCATGAGCCACCGTGCGCAGCCAGAGTTGTTTTCATAGTGATAGATTTGTTATTCTATCCATATTCTGTTGTCTCAGTTAACTGATAATTGAAAATGAGAGCCGGGCACGGTGGCTCACGTCTATAATCCCAGCACTTTGGGAGGCCAAGGCAGGTGGATCATGAGGTCAGGAGATCAAGACCATCCTGGCCAACATGGTGCAACTCTGTCTCTACTAAAAATACAAAAATTAGCCAGGTGTGGTGGCACGTGCCTGCAGTCCCAGCTACTCAGGAGGCTGAGGCAGGAGAATCACTTGAACCCAGGAGGTGAAGGTTGCAGTGAGCTGAGATCGCAGCATTGCACTCCATCCAGCCTGGGTGGGCAACAGAGCGAGACTCCATCTCAAAAAAAAAAAAAAAAAAAAAAAAAAAAAAAAGAAAGAAAATGAGATGAGCATTAGGATTTAGGTGGATTGTGTCATCTTTACATAGTCTCTCAATTAGCAATGTACTTTAACAAAGTACTACCTGAATCTGAACAACAGGGTTTTATAAGTATAGAAAACTATATAATACCCACTTATGAAAATAGATTATAGTAGCACAATATTTTTTTAAACATTTATTTTTTTAGATTAGAAAAGTACTGTGTGAACATATGCTCATCATAAACTTATCCAGACAATCTAGAAATGCTGTGATTTACTGCCTCCCTCACTTATCTGCACCCTCAGTTCCATTTTTCTTTTCAAAGGAAACTACTATAGTAGTTTGGTATGTATCTTTTTAGAAGTTATGTATATTAGCTATTTATACGTATGTTTATGTGCATTCTTATTGTTTTGCATGTCATTCTATGGTTTGCTTTTCATTTAACAATATGCCTGAAAGATCTTTCCATTTCTGTACATTTATATCTACCTTATTATTTTTTTCAAATTTAAGTTTTTTATTGTTGTAAATAATATATAACGTAAAATTTATTATTTTGGGCTGGGTGTAGTGCTTCAGCCAGCCAAAAATCTCAGTGCTGTGGGAGGCCAAGGTGGGAGGATTGCTGGAGGCCAGTAGTTTGAGACCAGCCTGAGCAACACAGGGAGACCCATCTCTACAAAAAGTTTTTTAATTAGTCAGGCATGGCGCGGTGTGCACCTGTGGTCCCAGCTACTCGGGAGGCTAAAGTGGGAGGAACCTTTGAGCCCAGGGCTTTGAGGGTGCAGTAAGTTATTGTTGCACCACTGCACACCAGCTTGGATAACAGAGCAAGACTCTGTCTTAAAAAAAATTACAATTTTATGTGACAGTTTAATGGCATTATGTACATTCACATTGTTGTGCATCCATCATCACTATCCATTTTCAGAACTTTTCATCATTCCAAACAGAAACTCTGTGCCTATTAAACAATAATTCCCCGCACCCTACTGTCCCTGGTAACCACTATTCTACTTTCTGTCTATAAATTTGACTCTTCAATGTACTTTGTAGAAATAGAATCATGAAATATTTGCCTTTTTTTTTGTTTGTTTGTTTTTTGAGAGGGAGTCTCGCCCTGTTGCCCAGACTGGAATGCAGTGGTGCTATCTTGGCTCACTGCAACCTCTGCCTCCCAGATTCAAGCAATTCTTCTGCCTCAGCCTCCTGAGTAGCTGGGAGTACAAGCACGCCACCATGCCTGGCTAATTTTTGTATTTTTAGTAGAGATGGGGTTTTACCAGGTTAGTCAGGCTGGTCTCAGACTCCTGACCTCGTGATCCGCCCACCTTGGCCTGCTGAAGTGCTGAGATTACAAGTGTGAGCCACTGCGCCTGGCCATATATTTGCCTTTTTGTATCTGGCTTGTTTCATTTACCGTAATGTTTTCAAGGTTCATCCATGTTGTAACATCTACTTTATTTTTTTTCACTGTTGTATAATATGACATATTAAATTACTCCCCTATTCATGGACACTTAAGTTGTTTCCAATGTTATCCAATTGCAAAAAAAAAAGCTAAAAGAAATATCCTTATACGTATCTCATACTGCATATTCTTGGAATCTTTCCCACAGCCATTGTAAACATATATGTTTGTCCAGACGCCGTGGCTCACACCTGTAATCCCAGCACTTTGGGAGGCCGAGGCGGGCAGATTGTAAGGTCAGGAGATCAAGACCATCCTGGCCAACATGGTGAAACCCCGTCTCTACTAAAAATACAAAAATTAGCCAGGCATGGTGGCACATGCCTGTAGTCCCAGCTACTCGGGAGGCTGAGGCAGGAGAATTGCTTAAACCCAGGAGGCAGAGGTTGTGGTGAGCTGAGATCGTACCACTGCATTTCAGCCTGGGCAACAGAGCTAGACTTTCTCAAAAGAAAAAAAAAATCATGTTTTATTCATCTATTTTTTTTCCTTAGGTTGATATGGAGGTGACTCTTCCAGGCGAGGGTAAAGACCAAACCTTTAAAGTATCTGTTCAGTGGGTGTCAGTTGTGAGCCTTCAGTTGCTCTTAGAAGCTTTGGCTGGGCACTTGAATGAAGTCCCAGATGACTCAGTGCAAGCGCTTGACGTTATCACAAGACACCTTCCCTCCATGAGGTTAGTACCTTGGTTTGGATTATTTCCTACAAATGATGTCAGACTTTTTTGCTAGGTTGCACTGGAGCCATTGAAAAATTTCTGCATAAGTTATAGTTCAAATTTGATTTCAGTTCCCAGAGTTGAGAGGGAAATGAAAGATCTTTCACCTGTTTAATGTGACACATGCAAACTTTTATTTCTTCAGGTACACCCCAGTGGGCCGTTCTTTTTTCTCACCCCCTGAAGGTTACTACCACCCTCTGGGAGGGGGCAGGGAGGTCTGGTTTGGTTTTCATCAGTCTGTGAGACCTGCTATGTGGAATATGATGCTCAACATTGATGGTAGGCTGGAACTCTCTTTATCCATTAACTCTTTGGGCTGGTTTTTGTTCATTTGTTTTGGCCCTTCCCTTTTCCCTGAGGTTAAGTATCCTTCTCTGTTTGTTAGTATCTGCAACTGCTTTCTACCGGGCCCAGCCTATCATTGAGTTCATGTGTGAGGTTTTAGACATTCAGAACATCAATGAACAGACCAAACCTCTAACAGATTCCCAGCGTGTCAAGTTTACCAAAGAAATCAGAGGTAAGTGTTTGCATTAACGTAATCTTGGAGAAGTAGCTTAGCATGCTGCAAGGAGCCTGGGCTTTGGAGTCGAACAGACCTGGGCTTCGGTCTCAGGCCAACCAGTTCTATCAGAGGGACTTGGTCAAGTTTCTTAACCACTGTGGACCTTAGTGTATTCATCTCTAAGGTAAAGATAATAATATATACTTTACAGAGTTGTTGTGAGAATCAAATGCAATTACGATTATAAAGCTTTCTAGCATAGTACTTGTCATATATCAGGCACTCAGTAAATGCTACCCTTACCCACTTAAAAACTTCAATTTTGATAAAATAGCAAATTCATTGATTATCCCTCGGGAATTTCTTTTCTTCTTTACTTGTTATTAGTTAACTTCTCTCATTAGAATATAATATCATGACAGCTTCATGAAAGCTGTCTCCAGACTTGAGAATAAGCATCAGAACATAGTTGATGCTTAATAAATATTTATTGGGGCCGGGTGTGGTGGCTCACGCCTGTAATCCCAGCACTTTGGGAGGCTGAGGTGGGCCAATAACCTGAGGTCGGGAGTTTGAGACCAGCCTGACCAACATGGAGAAACTCCGTCTCTACAAAAAAAATCAGCTGGGTGTGGTGGTGCATGCCTGTAATCCCAGCTACTCGGGAGGCTGAGGGCAGGAGAATTGCTTGAACCCAGGAGGCAAAGGTTGTGGTGAGCCGAGATTGTGCCATTGCCCTCCAGCCTGGGCAACAAGAGCAAAACTCTGCCTCAAAAAAAAAAAAAAATCATTGGATGAATTAATAAACTAAAGTAGATTGAACATCTTAGGTTATCTGAGTTCTAATTTATTCTGCTTAGCTCAGGTTTTTTGCCTGTAATGATGAAATTGTCCCCATATTCTTGCAATTTTTATCCTGTACAATGTCATGCCATTTTGAAGACAACATTTGAATCTGTTTTTGTCACTGTGATTTTAATTAACTGATGTTTTGCCTTTTAAAAAAAATTTCAGGTCTCAAAGTTGAGGTGACCCACTGTGGACAGATGAAACGAAAATACCGAGTTTGTAATGTGACTAGACGACCAGCCAGTCATCAAACGTATGTTAACCACATCTAAAATAATACAATTCCATTTTTAGTAACTGAGCTGCTGTAATCACTTAAGAAATTGGTTATCTTGGCCGGGAAAGGTGGCTCACACCTGTATCCCAGCACTTTGGGAGGCCGAGACAGGCAGATCATCTGAGGTCAGGAGTTCGAGACCAGCCTGGCCAACATGGTGAAACCTCATCTCTGCTAAAAACTACGTAAATTAGCCGGATGTGGTGGCAGGCACCTGTAATCCCAGCTACTTGGGAGGCTGACACAGGAGAATAGCTTGAACTCGAGAGGCAAAGGTTGCAGTGAGCTGAGATCATGGCATTGCACTCCAGCCTGGGTGACAGAGCAAAACTGCATCTCAAAAAAAAAAAAGAAATTGGTTACCTCATACTGAAATTTTCAAGATCACCAGAATCTTTGCTTTTAACACCAAAGTTTTAAAATATTTTTTGAATATTTTTTGGTAGAGATATTTATAAAACACATTCCACGCCTTTAATTCAATTTACCTCTTAAGTAGAGTCTGTTAAACATAGATTAACTTTTATTTAATTTATGGTTTATGTAATCTTTTTATTTAATAATGCAGAGTCATAAGTGTTTTTTTTTTTTTATTATACTATTGTCATTCTCTTTTTTTTTTTTTCCTTTTGGAGACAGGGTCTCACTCTGTCACCTCCTGGACTCAAGTGAACCTCCCACCTCAGACTTCCAAGTAGTGGGACTACAGGTGTGCACTACCACACCCGCCTAATTTTTTTTTGTGGAGGTGGGGTTTCACTATGTTGCCCAGTCTGGTCTTGAATTCCTGGGCTCAAACAGTTCACCCGCCTCAGCCTCCCAAAGTGCTGGGACTACAGGTATGAGCCAGCACATCCAGCCTACTGTTGTAATTCTTAATACATGGCCCAAAATGTCATGATATCATATAAAGGCCTAGATATCATATGAGGGCTATCAGAGAAGACATATATGTAAATAAAATATGAGAAGACATTATATATCTCTCTCTTCTAAAAAAAATACAAACACACACACACACACACACACACACACACGTAGTGCTTGGCGCCATCATGGCCCACTGCTGCCTCAATCTCCTGGGCTCAATCAATCCTCCCACCTCAGCCTCCTGAGTAGCTTGGACTACAGGCATGCACCACCATGCCTGGCTAATTGTTTTTTTTTTTTTTTTTTTTTTTGAGATAGAGTTTCGCTCTTGTTGCCCAGGCTGGATCGCAATGGTGAGATCTCGGCTCCGTGTAACCTCTGCCTCATGGATTCAAGCGATTCTCCTGCCTCAGCCTCCTGAGTAGCTGGAATTATAGGCATGCACCACCACGCCCAGCTAATTTTGTATTTTTTTGGAAGAGATGGGGTTTTTTTCCATGTCAGTCAGTCTGGTCTCGAATTCCCGACCTTAGGTGATCCACCCGCCTCAGCCTCCCAAAGTGCTGGGATTACAGGCATGAACCACCACACCCAGCTGCTAATTTTTATATTTTTAATAGAGTTGGGGTCCCACTGTGTTGCTCAGGCTGGGAGAAGACATCTATTGCTTTGTGTTTTGTGTGGATTTCTCTCCCTCCCTTTGTAGGTAGCTGTCACTTCTTCCAGCTGTCAGGGTATCTCTGGCATCCTCCAGCAGCATACACCTTCCCATTTCCCTAATCTCATTTTCCTAATCACCCAACATTTATTTTATTTTATTTTATTTTTGAGACAGAGTCTCACTCTGTCTCCCAGGCTGGAGTGGTGCAATCTTGGCTCGCTGCAACCTCATTCTCCCGGGTTCAAGTGATTCTCCTGCCTCAGCCTCTTGAATACCTGGGACTACAGGAGCGTGCCACCACACTGGGCTAATTTTTTGCATTTTTAGTAGAGATGGGGTTTCACTGTATTAGCCAGGATGATCTTGATCTCCTGACCTCGTGATCCAACTGTCTCAGCCTCCCAAAGTGCTGGGATTACAGGCATGAGCCACTGCGCCCAGCTCCACCCAACACTTCTAATCTATTGAGAATGGTGCCTAAGTGAGACAGACAGTATATGTGAAAGTGCTTTAAAAATCACTGTGTATTTGTGTCTTGTTCTTGTAATCAAGATCATTAAACTTATGTCTGACATAAACATAAATATTAGCTCTTCTAAATAAAGAGTTAAATATAAAGTATATACTTTACTACTCTTTACATTATTTTGGTTACTCAGCCTCCACCCATACACCGTTTTTTGCTTATGTTCTAGTCTGACTTTGTTTTAGATTCATGATTCTTAATTTTCAAACTTTAGTGCATATCAAAATCTAGGGCTTTGTCTAGATAGTTGAAATTTTCAGGTGACTTCTGGATAAATAAAGTATATTATTTCAGTCTGAGTTGAATAAATTCTTCAGTATGACATCATGTACCCACTACATGAATCTCTTAACAGTTGTAAAGTGATATTTCATGTATTATATATATTGTACCATTCACCTCTTTCTCAGAAAAAAAAAGTTACCAAAACCTTATGAAGTCACTGTTGAGAATTGTAGCATTTGTTCAAGAACTGTGTCCTTTTCTTTGTTTAATTATTTCACATAACCCTATCAGAGTAATTAGACTTACAGATAATCTTTGTTGAAAGATTATAGTACACATAGTGAAGTATCACATAGATGACCCTTACTGCACAATTACTTTGTAAGGCTGTGACATTTAAGAAAGCAAAATTAATGGGCTGGGCACAGTGGCTCATGCCTCTAATCCCAGCATTTTGGGAGGCCAAGGCAGGCAGATCACTAGACATCAGGAGTTTGAGACCAGCCTGGCCAACATGATAAAACCTTGTGTCTACTAAAATACAAAAATTAGCCAGGCATGGTGGCGGGCACATTGGCGGACGCCTGTAATCCCAGCTACTCAGGAGGCTGAAGCAGAACCACTTGAACCCGGGAGGCAGAGGTTGCAGTAAGCCAAGAGATTGCTCTCCAGCATGGGCAACAGAGTAAGACTCCATCTCAAGAAAAAAAAAAAAAAGAAAGAAAGCAAGATTAAGACCTGGCATAGTGGCTGACGACTATAATCCCAACACTTTGGGAGGCTGAGGAAGGAGGATTTCTTGAGCCTAGGAGTTCAAGACCAGACTGGGCAATGTGGTGAAACCCCTCTATGAAAAACAAAAAATTAGCCGAGCATTTGTCCTAGCTAGTTGGGAGGCTGAGGTGGAAGAATTGCTTGAGTCCAGGTGGTAGAGGTTGCAGTAAGCCAAAATCATGCCACTGCACACTCCAGCCTAGCTGACAGAGCAAGACTTTGTCTCAAAAAAATAAATAAATAAATAAATAAAAAATAAAAAAGAAAGCAAGATTAAAGTTATTATTGTGCTAAGTATTTGAGATAATTTGCCCACTGGAAAAGCTAAAGAGAGTCTCTTAATATGCCAGCTCTTCTGGCACAGTCTCAGCTTCATGTATTTGGTCTTGTTATCTCCAGATCCACATGCATTTGTTCTAGTTTTAGGATCTGAAAATTAAAGAATCTAAAAATGTGGCCCCAATAACTATGCTACACTCATTTTACAAAAAGTTATCTTACAGGAACAAAACACCTACATGGATTACTCCAAGTCCTTACGTTAATTTGAAGCCAGCATGAGGTTGTATTTGTACCTGTAGGTGTTACCTGACCTCAAGTGAGTCTCTGTATATTCTGGTTCTGCAGAACCTTTTTGTTTAAAGTTATTTTTTTACATTCTTTTTAAATTTTAATTAAAATTTTTTTCATTCTAGCTTTAACAAACATGGAAAATTTCAATGATTGTTGTTCTAGTTAGATACTAAACTTACTTAAGTGAAAATACTCAAATAAATATTAACTTTTGTTTTTTGCTGTGATCCCAGCACTTTGGGAGGCCAAGGCCAGTGAATCACCTGAGGTCAGGAGTTCAAGATCAGGCTGGCCAACATGGTGAAACCCTGTCTCTACTAAAAATACAAAAATTAGCTGGGTGTGGTGGCACGCACCTGTAATCCCAGCTACTCGGGAGGCTAAGGCAAGAGAATCGCTTGAACCCGGGAGGCGGAGATTACAGTGAATCAAGATGATGCCACTGCACTCCAGCCTGAGCCAGTATCTGTCTCAAAAAAAAAAAAAAAAAAAAAAGATTGACCTTTGTTTTTTAAGTGACTGTTGAAGGTAGGAATTGTTAGTAGGCTTTGTTTATTGTTTAGAAAAGAAAGAACTTGACCAGGCACAGTGGCTCACGCCTATAGTCCCAGCACTTTGGGAGGCCGAGGTGGGAGGATCACTTGAGGTCAGGAGTTTAAGACCAGCCTGACCAATATGATGAAATCCCATCTCTTCTAAAACTATAAAAATTAGCCAGACATGGGGGCAGGCACCTATAATCACAGCTACTTGGGAGGCTGAGGCAGGAGAATCGCTTGACACCAGAAGGCAGAGATTACAGTGAGCTGAGATCATGCCACTGCACACTCCAGCCTGGGCAACAGAGTGAGAAACTGTCTCAAAAAAAAAAAAAAAAGAGAACTTGAAGAAATATTCTAAAAAAGACATTCTCTCCTATAGTTTTCCTTTACAGCTAGAAAACGGTCAAGCTATGGAATGTACAGTAGCTCAATATTTTAAGCAAAAGTATAGTCTGCAGCTGAAATACCCCCATCTTCCCTGTCTCCAAGTGGGACAAGAACAAAAGCATACATATCTGCCACTAGAGGTAAGCTAAATTAAATTTTCTTTTGCCAATTTACTGATCTCTTGAATGAGTATATATTTTTAAGTAGGGTTCTAAACTAGCAGTGAAATTATAGTGTTAATTTCTAAAATATTTTTGGCAGATGATTTCACCATATAACCAAATTTTTATTTTTCTGGAAATGGAGGATGTAATGTATGGTTTAGCAAAGGCTTAAGATGTAGAACCCTTTACACAAACTAACTTCTATTTGCCTCTTGGCAGGTCTGTAACATAGTGGCAGGACAGCGATGTATAAAGAAGCTCACAGACAATCAGACTTCCACGATGATCAAAGCTACAGCAAGATCTGCTCCTGACAGACAGGAAGAGATCAGTAGACTGGTCAGTAAGCCATGGTCTTCAAGAAGAGCTAGCTTTGAGATGACAAAAAAACAAAATAGAAAACTCCTCCTGGGACACAGTTACTCTTTGGTTTTTATATATGCAGGCTTTCCTGTTCTTTAGGTGAAGAGCAACAGTATGGTGGGTGGACCTGATCCATACCTTAAAGAATTTGGTATTGTTGTCCACAATGAAATGACAGAGCTCACAGGCAGGGTGCTTCCAGCACCAATGCTGCAATACGGAGGCCGGGTAAGCTTTTTATTTTATTCGGCAAGCTTCTCCCACCACCAATCAAAAAGAGAATAATCCAGGGTTTTTTTGCTGCGCCACTACTGAATTTACCCATAATTTTGTTCACTATTGCCTTTTGTGTTCTGGCTCATACCTAATGGAATTTTGTTTATTCACTCGTCAACCGTAAAATGGCCTTAGATTGTAATGTCTTTTCTCTTTTCTTTTGTTTCTTCTTTTTCTTCTTCTTCTTTTTTTTTTTTTTCAAAGAATAAAACAGTAGCCACACCCAACCAGGGTGTCTGGGACATGCGAGGAAAGCAGTTTTATGCTGGCATTGAAATTAAAGTTTGGGCAGTTGCTTGTTTTGCACCTCAGAAACAATGTAGGGAAGATTTACTAAAGTGAGTATCTTCATATTTTCAGCTTAGTATCCCTTCCAGATATGAAAATACTGTCTTTATGTGAATGTGCTGTGTACACTGGCACTAAATCCCTGACTCCCGTAGTGACACCATCTGGCTATATGAAAAAGACCTTGTATTATAGTAATTTGCAAACGGGAATTACATTAAGAATCTGACTCAGCTTCCTTACATGTAGAGCAGAAATTGGAGAGCAGCAAGGCTGAGGCAATGTTGGTCTGCAAATTCTTGAGTTCTTAGTGAAGCTCCCTTTGGTATTAATTGTATCTTTTCAGCTAAGATGAAAACTAGCTTACTTTTAATCATGATAATTTACTAATGAGCTTGTTTTATTGCAAAGTCACTGGCTAAGAGTAGGTTCACAGCTTACAGATGCAGCTATCTATATAAAAGATGTTAGTGAGAAGAGTGAAAAAAAGTTAAGAAAAGGGAACTAGAGTGAAAGAAAGGAATTCTATAAAATATTGGCAAATACATCAAAGGAATATTCTGAAAGCTTTATACATGGCTTGAAGTAACTTCTTAAATCTAAAATTTAAAACTTCAAAGTGAATTTTGCTTTTTTTGAGTGATGATTTCTTTTGATATTTTTATTGAACCAAATCAATTCCAAATTTGAATGTAGTCCTAAATACACTGATTTTGTAACAGCGTGTTTCTGTGTTCTCAGTCGAGCACAAGCTTACCCAGCTATTTCTGTACCAGGCTTACCAAAAAGCATGTTGACTGAAATTTTGACCCTGCTTTTCTTCAGTCCAGAATTATTGATTTGAATGTTTAAAAGATCTTTGAACAGTAATGCTATTCTAGTCCAGCTGGGCATAATTATTTAAAAATTTCAATTGATAACCTGATAGCTGAATAATACAGATTCTTCTCTGTTTAATTACAAGTTAAATTGCAATTGCCAGTCTATTTTTTGGCAACCAGTTAAAGATTTTTATTTATTTGTTACTAAATTTGGCTAAGAATTTACAAAACTGAAAGAAGTATTTCAGAGGAAAATTAATGCGAGGAATGTACTCTGAAATGAAAAAACTGTGCTACCGGTTCTGTTTTAACAGGAGTTTCACTGACCAGCTTCGTAAAATCTCTAAGGATGCAGGAATGCCCATCCAGGGTCAGCCATGTTTCTGCAAGTATGCACAAGGTGCAGACAGCGTGGAGCCCATGTTTAAACACCTGAAAATGACGTATGTGGGCCTACAGCTAATCGTGGTTATCCTGCCTGGAAAGACACCAGTATATGGTATGGACCTTTTTCATGCTGAATGAGGGATGATTTCAAGTAGTAGATAGAACAGTTAGGATAAGCTAGGTTATGCTGCAGTCACAAACAACCGCAAACTCTCAGTGGTTCACAACAAAGATTTGTTTCTTGCTCCTGTTATGCGTCCATTGAGGGTAGACTGCTGCCTCTGCTCTGTGTCATCATGTCATCTCCACTTGGGGACCCAGCTTGGTAGAGCAGCTGCTATTTGGAATGTTGCTGGCCCCACATTCTTTTTTCTCTCTGCAACTCCTTGGCCACAACCAGCCATATGGCCTTACTCAACTTGCGTGGGAGCAGTGGGGATGGGGGCTGAGAATGCAATGTGATATTACCACAGTCCTGGAAGCTGAGAGAACTGGAAATATTTGCTGAACAGCACTTAGGAATACGAGAGTGGGGAAGCTGCCACTTCTAGAAGAGAATTTGCTTAGTATGTATCTATTATAAGAAGAATGATACAAAGTTTTGGCTAGCATTTAAGTAAAGGATGTAGAAACTATTATTGTTAGGCTGGGCGCAGTGGCTCAAGCCTGTAATCCCAGCACTTTGGGAGGCCGAGGCGGGCGGATCACGAGGTCAAGAGATCAAGACCATCCTGGCCAACATGGTGAAACCCCGTATCTACTAAAAATACAAAAATTAGCTGGATGTGGTGGCGTGCGTCTGTAGTCCCAGCTACTTGGGAGGCTGAGGCAGGAGAATTGCTTGAACCCAGGAGGCAGAAGTTGCCATGAGCCGAGATTGTGCCACTGCACTCCAGCCTGGCGCCTGGCAACAGAGCGAGACTCTGTCTCAAAAAAAAAAAAAAAAAAAAGAAATTATTAATTGTTGTTGAGACAGGATCTCAGCTCTGTCACCCAGGCTGGAGAGCAGTGTCCTGATCCCCACTCACCTGAGCCTCAAAATCCTGGGCTCAAGCGATTCTCCCATCTCAGGCTCCTGAGTAGCTGGGACTACAGGCACCCACCACCACGCCCAGCTACTTTTTGTATTTTTTGTTGAGATGGAGTTTTGCCATGTTGCCCAGGCTGGTCTTGAACTCCTAGGCTCAAGTGATCCACCCATCTTGGCTTCCCAAAGCGTTGAGATTACAGGCATGGGCCAGCACGCCCAGCCAGTTTTAAACTTTTTTTCTTTTTTTTGGAAGCAGGGTCCTGCTCTGTCATCCAGGCTGGAGCGCAGTGGTGGGATCTCGGCTCACTGTAGCCTCCGCCTCTTGGGTTCAAGTGATTCTCCTGCCTCAGCCCCCCAAGTAGCTGGGACTACAGGCGAGTGCTACCACACCCAGCTAATTTTTTTGTATTTTTAGTAGTGACAGGGTTTTACCATGTTGGCCAGGCTAGTCTTGAACTCCTGTCCTTAAGTGATCCACCTGCCTCGGCCTCCCGAAGTGCTGGGATTACAGGCATGAGCCACCATGCCTGGCCCCAGTTTTAAACTTTATAAAATGTCTTTAACCTTCTCTCTACAGTTAATCTCTCATTCTTAGAGAAAGAAAAAAAAAAGTAAAGCAATAAATAAATAAATAAATAAAATAAAATTCAAAGGGCTAGTGTGTGTACTGAGAGGGAGGAACTGGGAAGATAAGATTCTTTTGCCAAATCAGTCATGTGGGAAGAGGAGCATCAAGGAGCCGAGCAAGTCGTGGCAGGCAGCACAAAGATTAAAGGAAGCAGGCTGCAAGGCCTGCAGGAGGGAAAAAAGGAGAGAAGGGAGGGCCTATCCAAACACAGGAAAAATTGCCCTGGGGGTTTAGCAGATGAAAAGGAAGACACATGAGAGGCATCTAGCACAGTGTACAGTATATAGTAGTTTAGAAAGTTAATATGTGGGGGGGTTTTCCCCCTTTACTCTTAGTAATTAGGAGACATTTAAACATGTCAAAATTAATTATTTTTGTAGCGGAGGTAAAACGTGTTGGAGATACCCTTCTAGGTATGGCCACACAGTGTGTCCAGGTAAAAAATGTAGTGAAGACCTCACCTCAAACCCTTTCCAATCTTTGCCTGAAGATAAATGCAAAACTTGGAGGAATTAACAATGTGCTTGTACCTCATCAAAGGTAAGATTCTGAATGCCTTCCCCACTTTTGTTTAAGATCTAACTTACATAATTTATGGGAAAGCACACAAATATTACATTTGCATCTAGATTACTTCTTCTCTTGTATGTATATGTGTGTGTGTGTATATGTGTATACATATATATATATATATATATATACCCATATACCCACCACGCAGATAAAGATATAGAACATTTCCAGCACCCCATCAGACTTCCTTATAGCCCCTCCAAATAGATAGCCCCCAAAGGGGACCACCATTCTGATGTCTATCACCTATCTAGATCAGTTTTGCCCATTTTTGAGTTTCATATAAATGGAATCATACAGTATGTACTATTTTATGTTGGTCTTCTTTTGCTCAACATTAAGTCTATGAGATTCATTTGTGTTGTTGCACTTAGGAGTGGTTTATTCTTCCTCATTGTTTTGTATGATTTCATTACATGAATAAACCACACAATTTTAATATATTCTACTATTGATGGATATTCTCATACATTCATTAAACAATTCTATATTTTTGGTGAACTGAAGCACTCTTTCTCTTGTGTGGAATTCCACGACTGTGATTTCTGAGAATAGAGTTATAGAGAATACATATATTTAGTGTTAATAGATATAGTCAAATAGTTTTCCAAAGTGGTTGTACCAATTTACACTTCCGCTGAGAGTTCTAGTTGCTCTATATTCTTACCAACACTTGGTAGTATCAGTCCTTTTAATTTTAGCCATTTTGGTTGGGGATAATAGTATCTCATTATGGTTTTAATTTGCATTTCCTTGATTAGTAATGATGTTAAGCACATTTTCATATGCTCATTGGCCATTTGGAAATCTTCATTTGTTTTTTGTTTTGTTTTGTTTTGTTTTGAGACGGAATCTCTCTCTCTCACTCAGGCTGGAGTGTAATGGCACAATCTTGGCTCACCGCAGCCTCTGCCTCCCAGGTTCAACCAATCCTCTCATCTCAGCCACTTGAGTAGCTAGGATTACAGGTGCACACCACCATGCCCCACTAACTTTTTTGTATTTTTAGTAGAGACAGGGTTTCACCATGTTGGCCAGGCTGGACTGGAACTCCTCACCTCAAGTGATTCGCCTGTTTCGGCCTCCCGAAGTGTTGGGATTACAGGCGTGAGCCACTACACCTGGCCTTTTTTGGTTTTTGGGACAGGGTCTCCGTCTTCCAGGCTGGAGTGCAGTGGTGTGATGGTGGCTCACTGAAGACAAGACTTGAACTCGTGGCCTTCAACTGATCCTCCCACCTCAGCCTCCCAAGTAGCTGGGACATACCACCATGTCCGGCTAATGCTTTTATTTTTTGTAGAGACAGAGTTTTGCCCTGTTGCCCAGGCTGGTCTCAAACTCTTGAGCTCAAATGATTCTCCTGCCTCAGCCTCCCAAAATGCTAGGATTACAGGCAGGAGCCACCATGCGTAGCCTGAACATCTTCTTTCATAATGGATCTGTTTATTCCTTTGCTCATTTTTTTATATTGAGTTGTAAATCTTTTTCATTAATTTGTAGTAGTTTTTTGTGATTTCTGGTCCTTCACAAGATATAGCTATCCGATAGGCAAACAGGATAGGCAGATTATCTTCTCCTAGTCTGTGTTTTGCCCTTTCACTCTCCTATATTCTGTTGTTGTTGTTGTTTGTTTGTTTGTTTTAGACGAGGCCTCCCTCTATCACCCACGCTGGAGTGCAGTGGGGCAATCATGACTCACTGCAGCCTCAATCTCCCCAGCTCAAGCGATTCTCCCACTTTAGCCTCCTGAATAGTTGGGACTACAGCAATGTGCCACCGTGCCTGCCCAGTTTTTTAATTTTTCATTATTTACTTATTTATTGAGACAGTGTTGCTCTGTCACCCGGGCTGGAGTGCAGTGGTGTGATCTCGGCTCACTGCAACCTCCACCTGCCAAGTTCAAGCGATCCTTCTGCCTCAGCCTCCCAAGTAGCTGGAATTACAGGCAGATACCACCATACCTGGCTAATTTTTGTATTTTTAGTAGAGACAGAATTTTACCATGTTGGCCAGGCTGATGGTCTTAAACTCCTGATCTCAAGTGATCTTCCCACCTTGGCCTCCCAGAGTGCTGGGATTACAGAAATGAGGTCTTGCTGTATTGTTCAGGCTGGTCTTGAACTCCTGGGCTTAAATGTTCCTCCCACCTTGGCCTCTCAAAGTGTTAGAATTATAATTGTGAGCCACTGTGCCTGGTCAACAGTGGCTTTTGATGAACAGAAAATGTTAACAGGACTGAGTTGTATCACTCTTTTTATGTCCTTTTAGGAAACCCTGTCTGCCCCTCCCTTCATAGGTTTTTTGTTTAAATTTGAATTCGTCAGATTGACTCTAGAGTAACAAACACCAAGACAAGACAGGGATATGATAGACAAAATGCTGGCTGGGAATTGAGAGATTTGAATATTGTTACTCGTGTGAATTTCTGATATCTCTGGGCCTCAGTTCCTTATCTATCAAGATAATATCCTCCTCGTTAACTCGAAAGTGTTGTTTTTCTGTGAAATCCTATGTGTGAAAGTGATTTGAAGAGTTAAATTTAGGGCTGTGGTATTAGTCATTGCTGTACTTGAAGATGAAATTGAGTGCCTTGCTCTTATACAATCATATCACAATTCTCTTATAAAAAAAATCTTAGCGTATTTTGTCAGCTTGATCAGTTGATTTATTAATTGTTTTTGAGACAGGGTCTCACTTTGTCACCCAGGCTGGAGTGCAGTGGTATAATCTCAGCTCACTGCAACCTCTACCCACCAGGCTCAAGCAATCCTCCCACCTCAGCCTCCCAACTAACTGGGACCACAGGCATGCACCACCATACCCAGCTTATTTTTTGTATTTTTGGTACAGACGAGGTTTCTCCATGTTGCCCTTGCTGGTCTCAAACTCTTGAGCTCAAGTGATCTACCCACTTCAGCCTCCCAACACAGTTCTCATTTTTGTCCTTGAATGAAACTTCTAGGTAAATAAATCCCTCCTTAAACATTAGTGATGAGATATATGGGCCATAGGGAAAGTTAACCTAAAGTCTGTCATCATTTAATTTTACCCCAAACATTTGAGACAATGTAGCATTGTGGCTTAGAGTGCATACTTTGGTGTTAGACCTCTTGGGTTTGGATTCCAGCTTTTCCACTGCTAGCTGTGTGATCTTGGGAACATTCTTTATCCTCTTATGTCTTATTTTTTATCTGGAAAAATTGAGATAATAAATAATGGTACCACCCTCATAAAACTGTAAGGACTAAATGAGTTAACACGTGAAGTGCTTAGCATAGTGGCTGGTACATTGCATATGTAAGCTGTTATTATGTTATGTATATGTATGTTGCCTATATATGTCCACTGTTATTAACTTCTCTGTGCCAGGCTTATGTTTTGTGATGATACAGAGAGATAAATGGGACATAGCCTCTTCTCCCATGGAACCTCATCTTTAGTACCTATTATATGAGAGTCAAATATGGGATGCCTCGTAAATTACACTTGAAGAATTAACACTTGAAGTCCAAAATCCTACCTTTAAGAATTTATCCCAGCTACCTGGGAGGCTGAAGCGGGAGAATTACCTGAGTCAGGAAGACTGAGGCTGCAGTGAGCTGAGATCATGCCACTGCACTCCAGCCTGGGTGACAGAGTGAGACCCTGTCTCAAAAAAAAAAAAAGATATTGTTTTGTTTATTTTTGAGATGGAGTCTTAACTCTGTCACCCAGGCTGGAATGCAGTGGAGGCTGGCTCACTGCAACCTCCACCCCCCAGGTTCAAGTGATTCTTCTGTCTCAGTCTCCCAAGTAGCTGGGATTATAGGTGCATGCCACCATGCCTGGCTTTTTTTTTTTTTTTTTTGAGACAGATTCTCACTCTGTCACCCAGGCTGGAGTGCAGTGGCATGATTCTGGCTCACTGCAGCTTCAACCTCCTGGGTTCACGTGATTCTCCTGCCTCTACCTTCCGAGTAGCTGGGATTATAGGCACGCACTACCACGCCTGGCTAATTTTTATATTTTTTAGTAGAGATGGGGTTTTGCCATGTTGGCCAGGCTGGTCGCAAACTCCTGACCACAAGTGATCTGCCCACCTTAGCCTCCCAAAGTGCTGGGATTACAGGCATGAGCCACCATGCCTGGCTTTAATTTTTGTATTTTTAGTAGAGATGGGTTTCACCATGTTGGCTAGACTGGTCTCCAACTCCTGACCTCAGGTGATCCTCCCACCTCGGACTTTCAAAGTGCTGAGATTACAGGTATGAGCCACCGTGCCCAGCCTCTTTTCTTTTTTTAAAGACAAGGTCTCACTCTGTTGCCCACGCTGGAGTGCAGTGGCATGACACAGTACAGTAGAGTACAGTACATAGCTTACTGCAGCCTCAAAATCCTGGGCTTAAATGACTTTTCTGCCTCAGCCTCCCAAGTAACTGAGACCACAGGCAGGCACCACCATGCTGGGCTTTCTGATTTTTGTAGAGACCTGAGTCTTGATATGTTGCCCAAGCTGGTCCTGAACTCCTAGGCTCAAGCAGTCCTTCCTCCTTGGCCTTCCAAAGTGCTGAGATTATAGGTATGACCACAGTGCCCAGCCTAGGTTCTGTTTTTTTAAATCTTTTCTTTTTACTGTTATAGAAGAGCCATGTTCACTTCTTCAGTCAGTTCAGATTCATTGCACTGGGTGACATCAATATTCAGTGGTCCATAGTGTTCTTTCCCAACGGGCTAAAGTCTTGTTGTCTCTTATAAGGTTATATCTGATTATATCTGATGATATAATCTCACTAAACTTGAATATTTTCACTTATATGTCTGAGTGGCAATGTCTCCTTAAATCTGAGCAGGCCCTCGGTGTTCCAGCAGCCTGTCATCTTCCTGGGAGCAGATGTCACACACCCACCAGCAGGGGATGGGAAGAAGCCCTCCATTGCTGCTGTGGTTGGCAGCATGGATGGCCACCCTAGCCGGTACTGTGCCACCGTTCGGGTGCAGACTTCCCGGCAGGAGATCTCCCAAGAGCTCCTCTACAGTCAAGAGGTCATCCAGGACTTGACTAACATGGTTCGGGAGCTGCTGATTCAGTTCTACAAATCCACACGCTTCAAACCCACTCGGATCATCTATTACCGTGGAGGGGTATCCGAGGGACAAATGAAGCAGGTACTCTCGTTATCCCTGTTGCCTTTCAGGGCCTCTAGGAGTCTGAGGGAGATTCCTCTCATCTGCCATTCTGGGTAGATCTGAGAGATACTAAGCAAATTCTCAATTGAACATAATTCCATTTCTGTCTTCTAGGTAGCATGGCCAGAACTAATAGCAATTCGAAAGGCATGTATTAGCTTGGAAGAAGATTACCGGCCAGGAATAACATATATTGTGGTGCAAAAAAGACATCACACACGACTCTTCTGTGCAGATAAAACAGAAAGGGTAAGAAGATATAGCATAAGCTTTGTTATCTGAGGCTCTGGCAAGTGATGGATACATACACTTGTATATACCATTTTTATACAATTCTTTTCTTAAAAGCAGAAATGCTGATAATAATAAATATAATACCTGCAGTTGGGTTTAGATGACCAGTTCTGAATGATACGAGTTTTGAGACTGAGTATTTTATTTCTATTGTGTAACAGAAATGCTGATTTCTAGTTGTTTTGTGTTGTGGGGGAGGAAGTCAGAAACATGCCGGGTACATTGTGATGATATGTGCAACCTTCTGAGGGGTTTTGTTATTTGCTACTTTTTGCTGCACAGTTCTAGGGTATAAAGAAGAATTTCTTCCAAATAATTTATATCGGCATAGGACAACAGTCCGCACCCCGGACCGTGGACTGGTAGCAGTCTGTGGCCTGTTGGGAATCGGGCTTGCACAGCAGAAGGTGAGCAGTGGGTGAGGGAGTGTTACCACCTGAGCTCTGCCTCCTGTCAGATCAGCAGCGATGGAACAGTTTCATCCCAAAATCATCTCCCCTCTCCTTCCCCAACCCCATCCATGGAAAATTGTCTTGCATGAAACCTGTCCCTGCTGCCAAAAAGGTTGAGGACTAATGGCATAGGAGATCCTTAGGGCACAAACTATGAATATTTATAGTGTAACACTTAAACCACAGTCAAATTACTTAAATTCTCTAAGCCATAATATTCTCATCTGTAAAATGTGGTTAAGAACAGTATCTGGGCCAGGTGTGGTGGTGGCTCATGCTTGTAATCCCAGCACTTTGGGAGGCCGAGGCAGGTGGATCACTTGAGGTCAGGAGTTTGAGACCAGCCTGAACAACATGATGAAACCCCGTCTCTACTAAAAATACAAAAATTAGCTGGGCATGGTGGCGTGCGCCTATAATCCCAGCTGCTCAGGTGGCTGAGGCAGGAGAATTGCTTAAAACCAGGGGGCGGAGGTTGCAGTGAGCCAAGACTACGCCACTGTACTCCAGCCTGGTGACAGAGTGAGACTCTGTCTTAACAACAACAACAACATCTGGCCAGGTGCTGTGGCTCATGCCTATAATCCCAACACTTTGGGAGGCCGAGGCGGGCAGATCACTTGAGGTCAGGAGTTCGAGGCCAGCCTTGCCAACATGGTGAACCTCATCTTACTAAAAATACAAAAATTAGCCAGGCATGGTGGTGCACGCCTGTAGTCCCAGCTACTCAGGAGGCTGAGACAGGAGAATCGCTTGAATCCGGGAAGTGGAGGTTGCAGTGAGCCGAGATTGTGCCACTGCATTCCAACCTGGTGACACAGCAAGACTCTGCCTTTAAAAAAAAAAAAAAATTAAAATCCAAAACACCTCTGATCCCCAGGCATTTCAGATAAAGAATGCCCAACCTGCATTATTAATAGATAACTTTGCTTTTTGATATTTTGTAATGACTTTACTTCATCTTGTCCACGCCCTCTCTGATCCACCCCTAGGAGGACCAGATCTTTCTGTTGCCTGATCATGTAATCTTATTTGCCACTCCCCCGTTATTTTCTAGTACACTGTTAGTTTTTTTTTCTCTAATCCGAGGATGAACTGTTTCTTCTTTTTTTTTTTTTTTTTTGAGACAAAGTTTTGCTCATCACCCAGGCTTCAGTGCAATGGGTGAAGTAGCTGGGATCATTCCTGAGTAGCTGGGATCACAGGTGCCCACCACCACATCCAGCTAATTTTGTATTTTTAGTAGAAACAGGGTTTCACCATGTTGGCCAGGTGGGTCTCGAACTCCTGACCTCAGGTGATCCACCTGCCTTGGCCTCCCAAAGTGCTGGGATTACAGGCGTGAGCCACCATGCCTGGCCTGAACTGTTTCTTTTTGTTTACTGAATCAAGGTTATGTTCTCATTGGTCTCCAGATCCAATTAGCTTAGATTAAAAGGGCTGCCTTAAAAGGGCTGTCTTAAGTTAAAAGGGCTGTCTCTAAATTGCTGAAACCATGAGTTAATAGTACTTCTTACCAGACTTTACCTCTCTGTAGCATACACATATAAGAAATCTGTACCTGCACCCCTGAAATATATAAAAATTTTAAAAAATTTAAATAAAAAGTAGATGAGGACATGTCAAATAAAAATAAATAAATAAAAGATAGGCTGTGCCAAAAAAAAAAAAATAGTACTTCTTAATCTTTGCTAATACAATTTATTTTAACTCTTTTTTTTTTTTTTTTTTTGGGACGGAGTTTTGCTCTTGTTACCTAGGCTGGAGTGCAATGGCGCGATGTCGGCTCACCGCAACCTCCGCCTCCTGGGTTCAAGCAATTCTCCTGCCTCAGCCTCCCGAGTAGCTGGGACTACAGGCATGTGCCACCATGCCCAGCTAATTTTTTGTATTTTTAGAAGAGACGGGGTTTCACCATGTTGACCAGGATGGTCTCGATCTCTTGACCTCGTGATCCACCCGCCTCGGCCTCCCAAAGTGCTGGGATTACAGGCGTGAGCCACCGCGCCCGGCCTTATTTTAACTCTTGACTGAGCTCTGGGCACCAAACTTCCTGCCACCTTGTCCTTAACTGTTGTCACCTCTCTACCTGCCTGTCAACTTGTTATCCATGTAGATTTAGGATCTTCTTCTTTAGGATTGTTTTCCTAAGCGATCTATTAAGCTATTATTAAGCTATCTCATAGCTTTGTTCTTTAAACCTTTCAAAATTGACAGTCCCAGTTCTTGGTCTACTTTGTATACTGACACTTACTAATATCTTCAATTCTCTAAGCATGCCCCTTGCCAATCCACTTGTCCATTTCTTTTGCCTCTAGTCTTAGGCTGATAGAAATTGCTGAGGGAAAAGTGGTGGTTTTTATTTTTCATTTTTTTGAGACAGGGTCTTACTCTGTCACCTAGGCTGCAGTGCAGTGTCATGATCACAGCTCACGGCAGTCTAGACCCCCCAGCTCAGGTGATCCTCCCACCTCAACCTTCCGAGTAGCTGGGACTATAGGCACCCACCATCACTCCCAGCTAATTTTTTTGTATTTTTTGTAGAGATGGGATTTCACCATGTTGTCCAGGCTGATCTTGAACTCTTGGGCTCAATTGATTGGCTCGCCTCAGTCTCTCAAAGTGCTAGGATTACAGGTGTGAGCCACCACAACTGGCCAAAAGTATCTGTTTAATAAAGAACCATATTATAAAAATGTATGATAGCAGATCTCAGCCAGGCCTTGGATGCTGCCATGTTTTCGTTTATCCTGTTACTCATAGCATCTGTTCCACACTTTTATACTCTTCTCAAGTCCCCTACCCTATTCATGATGACTTTATTGCCAACGAAGTCCTATCATCTATTTTCCTCTGAAAACCAGATTCAGAAGGCAAGAATTTTCTCAGCTGCGTCTCCTCTCCTTTCAAACTCAGTTACATCTTGTATTTTCTTATCTCCTTCCTCATATCTCTCCAACCTTCTTTCCTCCCCTCCTGTGCTTTCTTTCTTTCTTTTTGGAGAGTCTCACTCTTTCGCCCCCAGGCTGTAGTGCAGTGGTGCCATCTTGGCTCACTGCAACCTCTGACTCCCGGATTCAAGAGATTCTCCTGCTTCAGCCTCCTGAGTAGCTGGGTCTACAGGCTCATGCCACCACACCCGGCTAATTTTCATATTTTTTAGTAGAGGCAGGGTTTCACCGTATTGGCCAGGCTGGTCTCGAACTCCTGACCTCGTGATCTGCCCGCCTTGGCCTCCCAAAGTGCTGGGATTACAGATGTGAGCCACTGTGCCCATCCCCCTCCTACACTTTTAATCCTAATCCCTCCTGACTTCTCTAGAGCCCCACTTGATTAATTACCCATTATTTTTCAAAATTTCACTCTCACATTCTGGTGCCTCTTTCTCACCCTATAAAGGTGGCTTAGGCCAGGTGTGGTGGCTCACATCTATAATCCTAGCACTTTGGGAGGCCGAGGCGGGCAGATCACGAGGTCAGGAGTTCAAGACCAGCCTGGCCAATATGGTGAAACACTGTCTCTACTAAAAATACAAAAATTAGCTGGGCATGGTGGTGCATGCCTATAATCCCAGCTACTTGGGAGACTGAGGCAGAAGAATCACTTGAACCTGCGAGGCAGAGGTTTTAGTTAGCTGAGATTGTGCCGTTGTACTCCAGCCTGCTCAACAGTGAGACAATGTCTCAAAAAAAAAAGGTGGCATAAATCTCCCTGAGTTCCCCTCACCCTGCTTCTCCCTCAGTCTCACTGCTACCTTATCTTTTCTTCCTTTCATGACTAACTTTTAGAAAAACAATCACTTGACTTTCTATCTGTACCTTCACATTATACGTTAATTTTCTGTAGCCTGACTTCAATTTCAGTGACTCCATTGAAGTTGTTCTCCCAATGACTTGCTCATTTCAAATCTAGAGATACTTTGTCATATTTCCACACTGACTTCTTTGTAGCACTCAAGACAATGATTGCCTTATTTGACCTTAGCAAAATGACTTTCCAGCCTTACTACCCATCTCTGTGATCAGACTTTTTTTTGAGACAAAGTTTCACTCTGTCACGATCTCAGCTCACTTCAACCTCTGCCTCCCGGGTTCAAATGATTCTCCTACCTCAGTCTACCAAGCTGTTGGGATTACAGTTGTGCGCCACCACGCCCAGCTAATTTTTGTATTCATAGTAGAGATGGGTTTCACTATATTAGCCAGACTGGTCTCGGACTCCTGACCTCAACTGATTCACCTACCTCGGCCTCCCAAAGTGCTGGAATTACAGGCATGAGCCACCGCGCCTGGCCTGTAATCAGACTTTTTTGATTCCTCTTTCTCCTTTGCCCATTAAACACTGATATTTCCCAGCATTTCATACTTCTCTCCCTCTTCTCTTCTTAATTTCCGTTCTCTCTTTAGTGTCATCCGCTTTTCTGGGCTAATTTCTTTGCTTATAGATTTCTAAATCTGTGTTTCTAGTCCCAGTTACTCTATTCAGCTCCCGGTCTGTGCTTGCAGTTATCTACCACACGCATTTGCACAGATTCTCTATGCACCATGTCAGTCAAGATAGGCCAGGCTGTGCTAACAACAACGACAAAAACCCAAATCTTAGTGGCTTACAAAGACTTGTTTCTTACTCACATTACACCTTCATTGTGGCTCTGCTGCAGCTGTGACCCGGCTGTCCTCACTTTGGAACCTAGGCTGACAAAGAAGCATCTGTCTGGAACACTGCCAGTCATACTGGCAGAGGGGAGAAAAGATACATGACAAGCCATGTGCTGGCCCAGAAGTAACACATTTCTGGCCTCATTTTATCAGCCAAAGGAAGTCACTCCTGAGATAATTGGGTGTGGATGTATAATCCTCCCCCAGGGAGGGCATGGGAAATTTGGCACCAGTAATACAATCTACCACAGGCATTTCAAGCAAAACATGTCTAAACCTTCTATTTGTTGTTTTATCCCCATCCAAAACCTATTCCTCCCCCAAGTTTCCTTTTATTCTATTACTTGACATCACTGTATGTTAAGTCAACCAAGCTAGACACTTCAGAGTTGTCTTTAAATTCTTTTCCCCTTTTCCGGTCCCTTCATACACATTTATAACAGTCTCTGTGTTCTGCCCTGAAATCTCTCTGCTCTCAGTTCTTCCTCTTGTGTGTTTCGCCACTCTAGCAGAACTGTTGTGTATTGCAGGAGACTCCAGGAAGTCTCCTTGTCTCCATTCTTCCTTCACAAGAGCATCCTCTACCCTGCTGTGAAAACACAGATCTTATTGTGCCACTCTACTGGTTGGAAATCTTCAGGTATTCCCCATTGCTTACCAAATGCTTTCCTGTGGTGTTCAGTGTTTTCCCAAAGTGGCCAAAACAACATTTGCATTTTATCTTTCATCATGAGCTTATACATCTTCTTCCATTTCCCATATCCACTCTACATTCTTATCTCTAGAACGAGTACATCCTTTCCATCCACTGTTTTCATTATTTTTTAAGGTATAATATAGATACAGTAAAATGCACCCTAATTTTTTAGTATCTAGTTTTAGTTGAGTGCATACTGAAGCTTTTTGTTGTATTTTTCATGTTTTTGAGATGGTCTTGTCCTGTCACTTAGGCTGGAGTGCAATGATGTATATTATCATGGCTCACTGCAGCCTCGGCCTCCTGGGCTCAAGCAATCCTCCCATCTCAGCCTCCTGAGTAGCTGGGACTACAGGCCAGTGCCACCACACTTGGCTAATTTAAAAATATATATATATATACATTTTTAGGGACAGGGTCTAACTTTGTTTCCCGGATTGGTCTTGAGCTCCTGGACTCGAGCGATCCTCCTGCCCTGGCTTCCCAAAGTGTTGGGATTACAGGCATAAGCCACCATACCTGGCCCTAGTTTTGACAAATGCATACAGTTCTCTAACCATCACAATAAAAATACACAGTCATCCCTCAGAATCCGTGGGGGATTGGTTCCAGGATCTCCTGCAGATACCAAAATCCACATATGCTCAAGTCCCTGATATAAAATGGTACAGTAAGCTAGGTGTGGTGGTGCATGCCTGTAGTCCCAGCTACTTCGAAAGCTGAGACAGTAGGATCACTTGAGCCCAGGAGTTTGAGACAAACCTGGGCAACATAGCAAGACTACATCTCAAAAAAACCAAAGTGGTATAGTAATTGCATATAACTTGTGCACATCTTCCCGTATATTTTAAAACAAGGGTGTCCAATCTTTTGTCTACCTTGGACCACAATGGAAATAGAATTGTCCTGGGCCACACATAAAATACACTAACCATAACTGCTAGGCTTTAAAAAAAAAAAAAAAAAAAAAAAATCACAAACAGATCTCATAATGTTTTAAGAAAATTTACGGGCCGGGCGCGGTGGCTCATGCCTGTAATCCCAGCACTTTGGGAGGCCGAGGCAGGCGGATCACGAGGTCAAGAGATCGAGACCATCCTGGTCAACATGGTGAAACCCCGTCTCTACTAAAAATACAACAAAATTAGCTGGGCGTGGTGGCCTGCGCCTGTAGTCCCAGCTACTTGGGAGGCTGAGGCAGGAGAATTGCTTGAACCCGGGCGGTGGAGGTTGCAGTGAGCCGAGGTCGCGCCACTGCACTCCAACCTGGCGCCTGGTGACGGAGTGAGAC
>PVKV010017247.1:0-14292 GCA_004027835.1 Alouatta palliata
CCTCTCCCTCCTCCCACCCTCCACCCTCTGTGATCCTCTCCCTCCTCCCACCCTCCACCCTCTGACAGGCCCCAATGAGTGCCATTCCTCTCTTTGCGACCATGTGTTCTCATCATTCAGCTTCCACTTAGAAGTGAGAACATGCAGCATTTGGTTTTCTGTTCCTGCATTAGTTTGCTAAGGATAATGTCCTCCAGCTCCATCCACGCTCCTGCAAAGGACATGGTCTCATTATTTTTTATAGCTGCGTAGTATTCCATGGTGTGTATCTACCACATTTTCTTTATCCAGTCTACCATTGATGGGCGTTTGGGTTGATTCCACATTTCGCTGTTGTGAATAGTACTGCAATGAACATATGCATGCACGTGGCTTTATGGTCCAACAATTTCTATTCCTTTCTGTAGATATCCAGTCATGGGATTGCTGGGTTGAATGGTATTTCTGTCTTTAGGTCTTTGAGGAATCACACTGTCTTCTATGATGGTTGAACTAATTTACACTCTCACCAACAGTATAAGTGTTCTTTTTTCTCCACAACCTTGCTAGCATCTGTTATTTTCTGACTCTTTTTTGAGACAGAGTCTCACTCTGTCGCTCAGGCTGGAGTGCAGTGGTGTGATCTCAGCTCACTGCAACCCCCACCTCCCCGGTTCAAGCCATTCTCCTGCTTCAGCCTCTTGAGTAGCTGGGATTACAGGTGTGTGCCACCACACCTGGCTAATGTTTGTATTTTTAGCAGAGATGAGGTTTCACCATGTTGGCCAGGCTGGTCTCAAACTCCTGACCTCAAGTTTTCCACCCAGCTCCGCCTCCCAGAAGTGTTGGGATTACAGGCGTGAGCCACTGCACCTGGACCATTTTCTGACTTGTTGAGAAATGTTAAGTGTATGAGTATTGGTGAATGCTGAGGGTACGATAGAATATATTGTTTGCTAGGAAGAACAATGGCAAGGAAAACCTAGCTGCTGCCCCTCACCAAGTGGAAAACTATTAGGGGAATTCCAAAGTGGCAGGACAATATATAAATATCACACACCTGTTAAAACAATTCTTTAAGGTATCTGACCCTGCCCCGTGGCTCCCTCATGGAGAATACTTTTTAGGTTGTTTGTGATCAGTGGTAAGCGGGCACCAGCTGCCTACTTGGCATGTTTTGTGTTATGAGAAAATACCGAACACCTGTCTGTTAATAAGGATCAGCTGTTCAGAGAGAATAACTGTGCGGGTCAGAGTCTACTCGAGTCCTGTAGCCTGGAATGCTGTCAGCCCCTGAGGCTCTCGGCTCGGAAGGCTGCCGGCCCCCAGGATAGACCCACTTTGCTGTTCTATGTGGCTGTCTGCCTCTCAGTTCCTTCAGCACCACCTGGGTGGGGGTCTCTACAGCTGAGCTGGCTCTCGTACTGACTTTTTAATAAAAGCCACCCTGGGCCAGGTGTGGTGGCTCACGCCCGTAATCCAAGCACTTTGGAGGCCAAGGTGGGTGGATCACCTGAGGTCGGGAGTTCAAGACCAGCCTGACCAACACGGTGAAACCTTGTCTTTAAAAAAATTTAAAAATAAATAAATAAATATGTCACTCTGTGTGAAATGATGTCTCGTTATGGTTTTGACTGGTATTTCTTTCATGATCACTGATGTTGAACTATTTTTCATACGCTTGTTGACTGCAAGTACGTCTTAAGACGACAAGCACGTAAAACAAGCAGTGTCTCCCGTCACTTGTTTCTGTCAGCTTTGTCAAAGATCAGACAGTTGTAGGTGTGCGGGATGGTCAGGATTTGAACTCAGACCTGGCTGGCTAGGAAGCCCAGGCCAGTGTCGGGAATATCCTCACACTGCATCCCTATAACCTAGCTCTGTCCTGGGTGCCTCTCCCTCTCTCCTTAGAGGCCAAAATGTGTTTCCCAGCTTTAAAGGAGCCCCAGGGAAAGAGGGACCCGAAGATCTTTCCCCAGGCGTCCGTTCAAGGCTCCATGCCCAACTGAGACCCCTAGGCCTGTCCCAGCCCTGAGGGTGAAAGTCTTGGTGCTACCGTGGTGCAGGGGACCTTGAAGACTTCCTTGGCAATGAGTTTAGGACACCACCTCCCACTCCCAGGCATGGTCCAGGTACAGTGAAACAGGTGGGGTGGCGTCCCCGGCACGCCCCTGGATGTGGCAATAAAGAGCCCACCTCCTTCTCCACTAGCGGAACTACCACCTACCCTGAGCCAGATCCAGACCCCAGGGGCCCCCTTTACCCTTCTTTTCCACCCCGTATCCAACCACTCAACAAGTCTGGTCAACTCTCCCCCGAAATAAATCCCGGCTCTGACCCGACACTGCCAATCTGCTCCACTCTGTCGTGTGGCCTGTGATCCCCACAAGAACCTGAGAAATGGTTTTTGCTTTCTTAGAGTCCGGTTATGAAGGTCTGATACACATGGAGTGAAACTGACCAGAAGGAAAGCTCCACGCATTTTGAATTGCAAGCTGTGTGTGGCCACCCCCACAGTCGTGATTAGAACATTTCCATCACCTCAAAACTTCCGACCTGCTGCTTTTTAATCAGTCTCCTCCTTACCCTCCCAGCCCTAGCTCCTAACACCCACGGATCTGCTTTCTGTTCTTAGAGTTTTGCAAGTGATAGGATTTTGTATAAATAGAATCACACAGTTTATGCTCTGCTCTTTCCAGCTAGGGTCATGTTTCTGAGATTGTCCCATGCTGCGTGTATCTGTAGTTAATTCTCTTCAGAGGAGAGGATATTCCATTGCATGGAAATACCACCATTTCTTTGGACCCACTCTGCAGTTTATGGACATTGGGGGTTGTTTTCTGTCCGGAAGCTATGATGAATAAAGCCCCTCTGCGCATTGGTGTGGAAAGTTTTGTGAAGATGTGTTATTTTAACTTCTCTTAGGTAAAAATGTAGGAGTAGAATCCCTGGGTCACATGATGAGTGTATATTTATTTATTTATTTTTATTTTATTTATTTATTTATTTATTTATTTTTTTTTTTCTGTGTTTCTCTGCCTGTTTGATCAGGTCTTTATTCAGAAGAAGCTGTGCAAAATGATTTGACCTTATGGAATAATCCAATTTAAGAGTTTATGCAGCAGGCTTCTTTTCCTCTGTAGTGGGTTTCTCTTCTGCTGGCTTCTTTTCAGGGGCTGGTTTCTTGGTAGCTGCTGCCTTTTTTCCTACCGGAGGCTTCTTCTGCTTCTTAACACCAACAGCGGCCTTCTTTCCGTTCTTACCTACTACAACAGGCTTCTTGCCTGCAACCCCCTTCTCATCTGATTTGGCTTCTAGTGCTGCCGCCACCGCGGCCGCCTTATCCACCCGGAGCTTGTGATTCCTGGCCTGGCGAAGAATGGTCTTCGCGTGTGGGTTTAGCTTCAACACGACTCTCAGGTTTTTCAGTGGGTTCTTCTTTAGGACTCTGCGATGAATCTTCTTGCATGGTGCTCGAGGGGCTCTGTGGATCTCTGGGCTTTTCAAGATTCTGCTGAGATCTGTATTGATCATCTTGTGTATGGGGAGATTGTAGTTACTCTTGAGGGAAGCAGCTTTACGCCAAGTGCCATACAATTCATCTAACTTCCGGAAAGCACTTTCGGTCCAAATGCAGAAACGTCCCACAGGCCCACCAGGAGCAAGTTCCAAAATGTTCAGTTTGCTTACGTTAAGCAGAGTAATTCCAGGGATGTTTCTGAAGGCCTTGATGATACCATTATCCTCACTGGAGATGACGCAGGGGCCCCTGCGCTGGATATGGCGACGGTTTCTCATCTTGCCCTTGCCAGCTCTCATTCGCTGAGAGGCATAGACCTTTTTGATATCATTCCAGGCTTTAAGTTTCTTAAGAAGCAAAACAGCCTCCTTGGTCTTCTTGTAGCTTTCCACTTTATCTTCAACTACCAAAGGAAGTTCAGAAACTTCCTCAATACGACGACCTTTAGACATGACAGTGCTGGTAAGGCTGAGGCAGCCAGGGCAGAACAGATGGCATATCGTTTTTGGGTTGTGTTCGCTCTACGATGCCAACGGCACCAGGTTTTCGTTGGTGCAAACATTAGGCCTCCACGACACATATTTCCAAAAGCACCCTGGCCAGAACGGTGAGTCCCACCACCTCGAACTCTGGGAATTCGAGCCACAGCTCTGCCAGTACCTCAAGACTCAGCACTAGTCTGATGACCTGCTGATTCACTGACAGCATAGGGCTGTCTGTTGTTTGTGCGCAAGTTGGTGTGAACAAAGTTCACAATATCTGGTCGAATAGGAGCCTTGAATACAGCAGGCAAAGTGACATTTTTGCCAGACGACTCCCCCTTTTCGGAGTACACCGATATCAGTGGTCGAGCACACGCCATGGCGGAGAGAGGAGACAGCCCCGCTCCTCTCGGCCAGGCAGCTGCCACAGGAAAAGCGATGAGTGTATATTTATAAGAAACTGCTGAACTGTTCTCAGAATTGGTTGCCACAATACTGTCCATTTCCACCAGCGGTATGTGAGCATTGCCTCTGCTCCACGTCTTCCCCGATGCTCAGCGTTGCAGACTTTTTCAATTTATATATACATATATATATATATATATTTTTTTTTTTTTCAGACAGAGTCTTACTCTTGTTGCCCAGGCTGGAGTGCAATGGAGTGATCTCTGTCACCACAACCTCCGCCTCCTGGGTTCAAGCAATTCTCCTGCCTCAGCCCCCCGAGTAGCTGGGATTACAAGCATGCGCTACCACACCCGGCTACTTTTTGTTTTTATTTTTGTTTTTTTTAGTAGAGACAGGGTTTCTCCACGTTGGTCAGGCTGGTGTCGAACTCCCGACCTCAAGTGATCCCCCCACCTCGGCCTCCCAACGTGCTGGGATCACAGGCATGAGCCATCGCACCCGGCGACATTTTCAATTTCAACAACTCTAGTACGTGAGTAACTGCGGTTTACAAGGATCCTTTCAAAACCTAAATCTGTGATACTCCTGTCTGCAAACACTCCCAAATCAGGGACAATTTGGACGACAAACTAAAGAATGAAAGTAACTAAATTATAATCCATAAATAATAGTCCACGGGTCCACACTTATATACACACATGCATAAAAAGGGAGAGGGGAAAGTCTTCTTTACGCAGAATGCCAACCAATAAATGGGGAAGAAAAGATAGTGTTGGAAAAACCATCTGGCAAGCATCACAGCAACAGTTTTTTTCAGGCACGACTCATGACTGGATCTAAAACATTGGATGCCATCACTGGATCACAAGTGGGCAAAAGAATGATGAGAAGCAGGAAGGGCTGCTATGGTTTGCTCCACATCCCCGCCCAAATCTCATCTTGAATTGTGATCCCCATAATTCCCAGGTGTTGAGGGAGGGACGAGGTGGGAGGTGATTGGATCATGGGGAGGTTCCCCCCTGCTGTTCTCGTGAGAGTGAATGAGCTCACCCGAGATCCGACGGTTTATAAGGCAGTTTTCCCTGCTCTTGCTGGCGCTCTCATGCCTGCCGCCATGGAAGACGTGCCTCCTCCCCTTCCATGACTGTAAGTTTCCTGAGGCCTCCCCAGCCATGTGGAACTGAGTCAATTAAACCTCTTTTCTTTATAAATTATCCAGGCTGGCTATGTTTTTATAGCAGTGTGAACACAAACTAATACATCCACAAAGGCCCAAAGTATCCTCTTCCCCCAACCCCACCATCAAGATAATTATTCACTACAAAGGGGAAAAGAATAACTTCCCGCCAGGCGCAGTGGCTCATGGCTACTTTGGAGGCTGAGGTGGGTGGATCACAAGTTCAAGAGATTGAGACCATCCTGGCCAACATGGTGAAACCTCATCTCTACTGAAAATACAAAAATTAGTTGTGCTTGGTGGCGTGCATCTGTAGCCCCAGCTACTTGGGAGGCTGAGGCAGGAGAATCGCTTGAATCCGGGAGGCAGAGGTTGCAGTGAGCCTAGATAGCACCACTATGCTCCAGCCTGAGCAACTGAACAAGACTCTCTCTCAAAAAGAAAAAAAAAATAACTTCCCAATGGCAAATCCTAACTGACATCAATCACCTTTACCAAGTGGTCAACATTGCCACAAACAGTCACAGGACAAATCAGCAGCTGTGCTTCCCAACTTGATACAGAGAAGGGCACAACCTCACTTCTGCAGCCCCCCACTCAAAGTGCATCCAGTCGTCAGGTAACCTCAGAAAGAAGGGCACAACCTCACTTCCACAGCCCTTACCCAAAGTGCGTCCAGTCGTCAGGTAACCTCAGAAAGAAGGGCACAACCTCACTTCTGCAGCCCCCCACCCAAAGTGCGTCCAGTCATCAGGTAACCTCAGAAAAGAAGGGCACAACCTCACTTCTGCAGCGCCCCCACCCAAAGTGCGTCCAGTCATCACCTCAGAAAAGAAGCAAACATGCTTATTCTCCAATAAAACACCAAATGGTGGATGATGCCGGTGGGGGGGGTGGCAGAGGCCCCAGGGGCCCTGGGATGGGGAACCGCGGTGGCTTCCACGGAGGTTTCGGCAGTGGCATCTGGGGCCAGGGTCGCAGCCGTGGACCGGGTCGGGGTCGGGGCTGGGGCTGAGGCCATGGAGCTCGCAGAGGCAAAGCTGAGGATAAGGAGTGGATGCCCGTCACCAAGCTGGGTGGCCTGGTCAAAGACATGAAGATCGATGTGGGAGTCGCTCCAGTGTGGAGACCCCCAAGAGTGTCTCTGCCATAATGGAGTTTGACCCCAGAAGCATTTTCCCCCTCCTGGAGGCAGTCGAGCTATGGGAAAGCAGGAACTAAGGATGAGGAACTGTGTAAAAGGGCTATTTTGATCTTCTAGGCACTTACACAATGGCCTGGTGATGGCTGTGTGGTTTTACTAAGACATTGTGTTTTGTCTTGGTTCTTGCTTTGGACTAGTTTTGTGACTCTGTTTATTAAGTACTGCTTGAACCCTGTGATTATTCATGTAATTCTTTAAGATTACTGTTCCTGGAATTTATGGTGGGCCTGCCCTTTAAAGAATGTTACTTTGTTAAATATAAAACTCTTTCACAATAGATAATAAAAAGAGCATCTGCTTGTTTTGCATCATTTTGTGGCTATTTTATGACTTCAGTACTGTTCTCTTTTAACTTGTATCTTATCTACTTTGTCAGACTTTGTAACTTTCTGTTCCCTTTAATGTTTAAGCTAAAACAATGTGGACTGACATCAGTGTCTGAAAGCTGACAGTATATATTGGGACCCTATGCACAAATAAAATTGCTGTTTAGGCATTGCCTTTTCAGCCCTCCAGACCCCGCTTCTCTGTCTACTTTTGTTTCTCACGCACTCTCTCTTCCAGGTATCGGGACCCTCTTGCTGGCCGAGAGCTCCCTGGCATTAATGTCCCCCCATGACATATAGCACCCAACCAACGTGGGGCACCAACATAGATCAAGTCTCTGGAGGAGATCTACCTCTTCTCTCTGCCCATCAAGAAATCTGAGATCATTGACTTTTTCTTGGGGGCCTCTCTCAAGGATGAGGTTTTGAAGATGATGCCGGTGCGGAAGCAGACCCGTGCTGGCCAGCGCACCAGGTTCAAAGCGTTTGTTGCGATCGGGGACTACCATGGCCACGTCAGTCTGAGTGTTAAGTGTTCCAAAGCGGTGGCCACTGCCATCCGTGGGGCCATCATCCTGGCCAAGCTCTGCATTGTCCCCGTGTGCAAAGGCTACTGGGGGAACAAGATTGGCAAGCCCCACACCATCCCTGCAAGGTGACAGGTCGCCGCGGCTCTGTGCTGGTGTGCCTCATCCCCACGCCCAGGGGCACTGGCATCGTTTCAGCACCTGTGCCCAAGAAGCTGCTCATGATGGCTGGTGTCGATGACCGCTACGTCTCAGCCAGGGGCTGCACTGCCACCCGGGCAACTTCACCAAGGCCACCTCTGATGCCATCTCTAAGACTACCTGACCCCCGACCTCTGGAAGGAGACTGTATTCACCAAGTCTCCCTACCAGAATTCAGCAACCACCTTGTGAAGACCCACACCAGAGTCTCCGTGCAGAGGACCCAAGCTCCAGCTGTAGCTACAACATAGGGTTTTTATACAAGAAAAATAAAGTGAATTAATACTGCAAAAAAAAAAAAAAAGAAAGAAAAGAAGCAAACACACAGCAAGGTCATGCTACAAAAACACTGGCCTGAACTCTTCCAAATCGTCAAGTCCTACAGGAGAAAGAGGACCAAGGCGCTGAACAGAATAAAGCAGGCGAAACAAGCATGGGTCCAATGCAAATGTGATCCCTGATTAGGTTTTGAACTGGAAGACAGGGGTTTTTTTTTGTTTTGTTTTTTGTTTTTGGCTATAAAGGATGTCGCTCTGAAAGCTGGTGAGATTTGAATAAAGTCTGCAAATTAAGGGAATGGTAGTGTGTCACTGTTAATTTCCTAATTTTTATATTCCTGCTGAGCTTATGTCAGAGGATGTCCTTGTCTTAGAAAATGCACACACATTATTCAGAGGTAAAGGGCATCATGTCTGCAACTTACTCTCAACTCTTTAATGAAAAAATCATGAGAGAATGAAAGTAACAGAAATAAATGTGATTAAAAGTGAACATATGGGTAATCCGGGTTAAGAAGAGAAGGGAAATATTTGTACTATGTTTGCGTCTTTTCTGTGTGCCTGAAATCATTTTGAAATAACGGGTTTGTAGAATCCCCCAGCCCCACTGGGCCTCACTGGCGCACCTGCCTGCACCGCAGTGGCAGATTCCCGCCGCACAGATTCCCTGTTCACCCGCAGCTCTGGGAGGGCAGGGCTGAGCCCTTGCTGTTTCTGCATTCCCAAGCCTGGCACCTAGTAGGCCCCAAACCGTTTCCAGGGTTCACTGTTATTTGCTGTTGGCATCTGCCGTGGTCCGACTCTAAGCCTCTGCCAGGTGCTGGGCCAACCCCAAGCTCAGGAGCCTCCGTGCAGGGGAACGTCAGTGACCACACAGCGTTCTGTGGCTGTTATTTCCACATATGCCATGAAGGAAGGGTCCCAGCCGGGCGGAGACTGCCGGGTCGGAGGCGGCTTCTCCAGACCTGGCACAGATACACAAGACCGCAGTGAAGCCACATTTCTGCAGCCCCAGCCCCCATCTCTGCTCCTCAGAGCAACCCAGGTGCCTTCTCTGCAGGTGCTCCACACTGTCACAGCCTGCTGGAGAAGGCCTGTGGACATCTTGGCCAACCCCACGGGTTCCAGTTTGGAGAAACTGAGGCCCAGAGCCCAGAAAGGTCTTGCCCAGAGCCCCACAGGAAGTGCAGGCAGAGTAGACAACCGTATCCGCCCAGCTCCCACCCAGGGACTAATTTACTTATGTCTTAAATAACAGCTTTATTGAGATGTATTTCACACACCATACAACTCACCCGTTTAAAGTGTACAGTCAATTTTAAGACAATTTCAACACCACAAAGAAAAACCTTTGAACCATCACCTCCCCAGGCCCTCACCTTCCCACTCCCAGCCTCCCACAGCCAATCTCCCGTCTCTACAGGGCTCCCCGTTCTGGACGTTTCGCAGAGATGAGTGGCTTCTTTTGCTTATTTTCACTTGGCTTTTGAAAGAGGGCTCCGGGTCTGCCATGCTCCCTTTGGGGTCTCTTGGGGGGAGGTGGAGAAGGTACCCTATGAGCTTGAACGACCCCTCCCAGGGGCCCCACCCAGAGCACTAGGTTTAATTTCAGTTCAGGGCAGGTGGGAGGGGGGCGCCTGCTGGAAGTCTCCTCCAAAGACGCGATTGCTCATCAACCCAACCTTGGAATCCCTTCAGGGAAGAGGATGGCTTAAAGAAATGGGAACTTACTCCAGCCTGGTTCCAGAGGACAGAATGGTCATGACTTAGGAACTTTGTAATGCCACTGAGGACATCTGCAATTCGAGTGAAAATGGTGCAGATTTTGCCTATCTTTAAACACGGCAATTAGTCAGGGCCACTTTTTAATCTGACACGTTTTTTAAATCTCTTTTCCCCTACAGGTTCCAGGCCTTCGCTTTCTTTTCTCTACAGTTGATCTGGGAAGCCCTGGGGTTGCCCCTTGCCAACCTCCCCACAGTGAGAGTGTGGCTGGCTGCCCCCCCAGCTGGCAAGTCAACACCCCCTCCCTTGTTCCCTGGTGTCCTGCAAGGAGGCAGCTGGAGCCGGGGACTGGGGCCAGGAACTTGGTCACACTCAGGCCCGTCCGGTGACTGACCCTGCGGCTCTTTACCAGAGGCCCAGAAGTCTGATGCTCCCCCCTTTTCGAGGGGTCAGTGGCTGCGTTACCTACACTCACTTATTCACCGGGGGTTGCAAAATAGTGATATTCCACCATTCTTTTTTCATTTATTAGTTGGATTGCTTTAAAGAAAAAAGAAGACTCCTTGATATGGGCAGGAAATGGCTGAATTGTTACTTACCGGTCTCTAAGATAATGAGCTGATTGTTAGCCTCCAAGGACGATCAATTTGTTCTTTTTATTGTTGTTATTGTTTTAAGATTACAGTGAACTCATGGACTTAAACTTATTTATGGGTTTTGAGCCACTGCAGTTATCCTCACCAAATCTGAAGCTTTCCCACCTCTGGCATGTGGGACCTCTTCAAGTTTTCCTCATTCATATTTATTTGGTTTTGGGTGGCCAACACGAGAGCATCCACAGTCTGTCTCTCTAGCCAAGGAGGAAGGTGACGAGACCTGCGTCAAGGTGAGATCCAGGTGGGCAGCCTCTGGCTCCCCTGCCGTTCGGCGGGAAGGTGAACCCTCTGAGCCAGCTTCCAGGGTGGGAGCACCAACTCCAGAACACACTTTAAACCTGTCCCCCCAAAACAAGGTCTCAGGTTCCGTGTTATTCCGTCCATCTGAGGTCTTACACCTGGGGTGAGAAAACTAGAATGCACTGTCAGGGCAGAGATGAAACCGCCATTGCAAAATCATGACTCAGTGAAAGAGATTAACCCATTCCACTTGCTTCTGAGCTCCAAGCTGCCCTTGCTCCTTCCTGGGTGTAGGCTGAACTAACTTTGGGAGGAATGTAGTTTATAGTAAGAGTTTACAGTTTGATGCAAAGATGATAACAGCCCTTTCCCAAAACAAAGCCCTTTCTTGCCTGGGGACTGGACTGCCTCTTGTAGGACTAACAAATGAGCCACGAGATTAGAAATGATGGTTTAGGCGTCAGTCCTGACTTCCCCCAAACTGCTCCTGGGCATAAAATCACTATTGTAAAACCTAAGACCAGTGCTTGAGATGTTTTGCAGACCCTGCACTTGAGGGATCAGCTGATCTTGTGGCCCACCCAGGAACCGACTCAGCGCAAGAAGCCAGCTCCCATCCGGATTTCTTATCTGACCGGATCCATCGGCACTCCCAGCTCACCGGCTTTCCTCCGCCCACACCACGTTGTCCTTAAATACTCTGATCCCCAGCCTGGGCGCGGTGGCTCACACCTGTAATCCCAGCACTTTGGGAGGCTGAGGTGGGTGGATTGCTACAGCTGGCCTAGAGTTAGAACCTGAGCAACGCCATTTTATAAAAGACAAAGCTATGTTTTAAAATAAGTTGTAACGGCTGCCCCACTCTCCTCACAATAACTGCTGGCCTTTGGCTTCTGTACATAAAACTGCTAGTTTGCTCTGCAAACTATGTAAAGCTGTCTACCTTTCTTATCGGTAACAGCCAGAATTGTGAGCCTTTGTAACTAGAATAGCAGCCCAAGCTAATTCCATCCTGGTCCCTGTGCTTTGTAATAAGGAACTAAGATCTGTTATTTCCTCTGCTGCCCAGAAGATGTGCAAACGAACGCTTATCTTGACTTCTGTAAGCCACTTAGGTAACAATTGAGGTGGAAAGATGTCCTCAAACCCCTGGAATGTCCGGAGCCCAGCTCCCTCCTCTTGGTCCGTGAGATGATTTACGGAAACCCCTAAACGTCTGTGTCCCTTCACCCCCACCCCCGTCTCTCACCCTGACTCCCAAAGTGATTTTTACGGGTATAAAAGGTCTTAACACCCTCCATTCGGGGCCACGGGTTGGAGAGACGCGAGTCCTCCGTGGTCGCCGGCTTAATAAACCCTGCTGTTTGGCATACTTCTGTCTTGGTGCTGGTCCCTTAATCTCGCCTCAAATATAACGGGATCACCAGAGGTCAGCAGTTCTAGACCACCCTGACCAACATGGAGAAACCCCATCTCTACCAAAAATGCAAAATTAACCAGGCGTGGTGGTGCATGCCTGTCAGCCCAGCTACTCAGGAGGCTGAGGTAGGACAATCGTTTGAACCAGGTAGGCAGAGGTTGCGGTGAGCCGAGATGGTGACATTGCACTCCAGCCTGGGCAACAAGAGCGAAACTCCGTCTCAAAGAACAAAACAAAAACAAACTCTGATCCCCGAATGCTCAGGGAGACTGATTTGAGTAACTGATAAAACTCCAGTCTCCTGCACAGCCAGCTCTGCGTGAATTATTCTTCCTCCACTGCAATTCCTTGCCTTGATAAATCGGCTCCGTCTACACAGCAGGCAAGGTGAACTCAATGGGCAGTTACAGAGATTGTAATGTATTCGTCACATTTTTACAAGTTTTGCAAAGACAGAGAAGAGTCCCAGGTTTGGAGCAGGACATTCTGGGGGAGCTTTCTCTGCCCAACAGCCCGGCCATATGACCCAGGTCTCCACACTCCTAAGGGCACAGGCAGCCCAAAAGGCAGTTCTGTCTTATCTCAAGCCCAGGAAGATAAGATATTGTGCTGGATATTCCCTGAGAGGTTTCCTTTTCCTCCACCTTAAAGAGGTAAAGGAAAATAAAAATCTCAGGACCCCAAACTCACTATACCAAAAAGAAGAGTTAAGCTTGGGAACTGGGTCACCCAAAACTGCCTCCCAGTTTCTTCCTGAATAGACAGCTGCAATAGGCCACTCCCCTCTCCAGGAAGTCTCCCTCACCGTTTGCTCACAGGAAAATTCCTTGTGGGCCCCAAGATCTTTTTTTTTTTTTTGAGACTGGGTTTCGCTCTGTCACCCAGGCTGAAGTCCAGTGATGTGATCTCGGCTCACTGCAGCCTCTTCCTCCTGGTGATTCTCCTTCCTCAGCCTCCCGAGTAGCTGAAACTATAGGCGTGGGCTACCACGCCTGGCTAATTTTTGTATTTTTGGTAGAGACGGGGTTTTGTCATGTTGGCCAGGCTGGTCTTGAACTCCTGACCTCAGGGGATCTGCCCGCCTCGGCTTCCTGAACTGCTGAGATTACAGGCCATGCATCTTTTTTTTTTTTTTTTCTCCAAGATCTTTGTCCTAAAACAGAGTTCTGCTGAATTTCACCCTGACAATGTAAATTAACAGCTTATCTGCACAGGTAAGGAACAAAGCCAGGACTGGAAGTGAGAAGTCATCCCTCCACTCACAAATCCTCTGAAAGATGCAGGTTCACTGAGCACAGGACCAATGTGTCCTTCACTCTTCTTCCCTCCTTTCACATGTAAAACGGGGACTGGGGAAGGCTTCTGAAAGCCCCAAAAGACTGCGAGCTCTGGCCTCTTATCCACCCTCCCATTTCTTCTCTCCATTTTTCCCTCCTGCCTGCTCTTTCCTCTTTGAATGCTGAAGTCCTCAGACCCTCTTTGGAAATGGTGCAGGCCACAGCTCCTACACCCACCTGCTCAGAACACACCCAGCCCGCGGAGCCCATGCTTCTCCTGAAGCTGTGGACCCAGTTTGCAGACTTTCTCCTGGGCACAGGAGAATTACTGAGATATTCTGCAGACCCTGCAATGGAGTGAGACTCCTCAGTCACGGTCTTTCGTGTACAAAGGGCAGGCTCATCTTCCTGTATCTGTCCCAGGGTTTCCGGGCAGCAGAGCTCCACCTCCACAAGTGTTCAGGATGGGTTTAGATGGCTCAGCCTCAGGGCCAGGCCCGGTCCTCTCTATCCCAAGCTGTGTCCTCTGTCCATCGCAATGACCCAGACAGGGTCGGTTCTCAAATGGCTCTGAAGAAATGTTTAGGGGTGACTGGGGATTGTACAATACCTTCCTCCACACTCAGATTCCATGGTTCTCCCTTGACCTTGGGCCACTTCCTGCACTTGGCTGCACACAAGCTGACCTCCCTAACCTGAGCCTTAAAGACTAAGGTCCCATTTTCCCAGTCTGCTCTTGTTTCTTTAGGATTTTTACAAATCTGGGCTGTGCACGGCGGCTCATACCTGTAATCCCAGCACTTTGGGAGGCCGAGGCTGGAGGATCACCTGAGGTCAGGAGACCAGCCTGGCCAACATGGCAAAACCCTATC
>PVKV010017247.1:14392-48395 GCA_004027835.1 Alouatta palliata
AAAAAAAAAAAAAAAAAGTGAGGATTTTCACAAAGCAGCTCTCTCCTTTTTCAACTAAAAATATTCTGTGCTAGGCTGGGCGTGATGGCTCATGCCTGTAATCCCAGCACTTTGGGAGACTGAGGCGGGTAGATCACAAGGTCAGGAGTTCGAGACTAGCTTGGCCGACATGGTGAAACCCAGTCTCTACTAAAAATAGAAAAATTAGCCAGGCATGGTGGCAGGCACCTATAATACCAGCTACTCAGGAGGCTGAGGCAGGAGCATCACTTGAACCCGGGAAGTGGAGGCTGCAGTGAGCCAAGCTCGTGCCGCTGCACTCCAGCCTGGGGACAGAGCGAGACTTGGTGTCAAAAACAGAAAATACTCTGTGCTGGTTTTCTCTTCTTCCTCCATGCCAGCGCCCAGAGGCTGTGGTCTACAGACGCCAGCCACGCCCCTGCCTCCATGGAGACCTGGGCTTGTATCTGACGTGCTGTTCCAGCCTTTAAGAGCAGGAGTGGCTTTTCCACCAAGGGGGTACACAGCACTTCCATCCCTTCATCCTGGTTGACAGAGGCTGCCTGGGATCCTCGACAGCCCGACTAGCTGCCGCCCCTCTTCCCCGACTCAGATGACCTGCTTCCGAGCCTGTCTTCCGCCGTGACACTTACTCCCCAATGTCTTCACTCGATTCCGAGCAAAACGTCACGGTCCCCACTGTGCTGATGTGCGCTAGCTGTAAGCAGATACAACGATAGGTCACCTCTGTTAACCAGGCAGCCGGTCACCCCGCTCAGCTACCTGCATAAAAGCCTCAGCCATCCCCGGGGCCCACAGTGTGGCTTCCACGCTAAGAACTACGTCTGGGGTTGACATCCTTTTCCTGGCCAACCTCCTTTGGCCTTTCAGGAGCGTGACTGAGCAACCTCTTCGGTTGTGACCAGAGACGCTGCTTTCAGAACACAGGTGGAAAGGTCAGCAGCTGCTGCCACAGAAATGAGAGGGGTCTCCGGGCAATGGGCGTGGTCTGGGAGGACTTTCACTTCTGTCTGCAAATTCTCTCCTCTGGGCAATGGGCTTGGTCCCGAAGCTCTCCTGGGGTTGGTCTGGGCTCGCTTCACCTCCACACCCCGAAGCTCTCTCCACGCCTTCGCCACCTCTGCAGGGGCCTGGCGGGCAGCTCACCTGCGCTTTGCTCCCATCCTGGGTAGTGAGGTGAGTCAGATGCAGGGGCGACCGCACCACTGCACCCAGGTCTGAAGACCAGGCATGCTCATGGGTCCCACTTGGGGCAGCAAAACAAAACACTGCTGATCAAAAACATAAAAAGGAAAAGAGAAAAATGTAAAGCCTCGACTCCCAGGGAAATGCTGCATCTGAATTTCTGATTCAAGGGAGGAAAAAACTCAAAGGGGCCACCTCCTCAGGCTCTGCCCACGCCCAGTCTGTGCTCACCCTTTGTTCTCTGCCAGGGAGACCCTCGGAAAGGGGCCTCCCTCCTCACTGGGACCCCCATCGTGGATGGGACCTTCTGAGGGCCGTAGGTGGCAAAGGGAGCCTGCCCTAAGGTCCGGCTTGCTGTGTGGCCACACGCAGACCCCACGCCATCTCCCCTCCCTTTCTAACGTGAGCTCGGGTGTCAAGATCCATCAAAGCAGACGTCACCACCTCCCTTCACGACCATCAGGCTTAGAGAAAGGTGGGCAGATGGTTCTCCCAGCCATGTGCCGGGGGAAATACTGCTGCATTGTGGCGGGAGTGTTTCTGAAGGTGCCTTAGGTTGAAGCTGGGCATGTCCTCTGGGACACAGAGGAGCTTGGGACACCTCTTCCCGATGCTCAGCCCTCAGTGCCTTCTGGCCTGGATGGTGCTGGGCTGGTGAAAGGTTCAGCCTTCCCTGCAGCCCTGCTTTTCCTTACAGCACCAGACCACTACCACACAAAAACTATAGATATATATTTGAGATAGGGTCTTGCTCCGCTGCCCAGGCTGCCGTGAAGTGGCGCAATCACAGCTCACTGCAGCCTCAATCTCCTGGGCTCAAGCGATCCTCCCACCTCAGCCTCCCGAGTAGCTTGGTCTACAGGTGGAGATATATATACACACAGACACACACACACACATTTTTTTTTTCTTTTTCTTTTTTTTGGAGACAGGCTCTCGCTATGTTGCCCAGGCCGGTCTCACCTTCTGGGCTCAAGCACTCTGCCTGCCTCAGCCTTTCAAGTGCTGAAATGACAAGTGTGAGCCACTTCGCCTGGCCAGAAACTACAAATCTGTATGAAGACTTGCAGAGGCTCCTTTCCCTCCGCAGCTCAGCATAAAGTGATTCAGGACATCGTGAGTAGGTTTTCATATAAAAATATAAAATATTCTGTATTGCCTTTCCAAAACTCAGAGAGCGTGCGGTAGAGTCCCTCTTTCTGCAAAGGGAAACTGAGACAGAATCATTTCCACGGATCCAGGGGAAATTCTCGAGACTCAAAGTGTGACCTTTCTCATTTTGACTCTGCAGCACCTTCGGGAACCTCCTCGTGAGGGCTTTTGCCAGAATCTGTTTCCCTCAGCACATTCGCCATTACTTCAACCTTGATGGCTCTAAGTCTCATCACCTTATCCTTTCTGACGTGGCTTCAGCAGCCTCTTCCACTGAACATAGTTGGGATAAAATTTCTGAGAGCCTTGACAAGTGAACTGACTCTGCCTGGGAGATGGAGAAAGCAAGCGCCTAGCAGTTGCTGAAGTCAAAGATTCCAGCGGCTGCTTCCCAAGGAAGGAGGGCCATGGGGGACTTGGGGTGACACAGGGCAGCTGCCCGGGTCCCCTTCAGCTAGGGAGCACTCCATGGTCCCTGCTGCCCGGCCCAAATGACAGTCCCCAGCTGAGAGTGCCTCCCTCCAGGGCAGCCCACATCCAGTGGCCATATAGGGGGTTTAGGGGTATAAAGTCCCATCCAGTTTCCTCAACGGGGGCCATCTGAGGGGCTGCCGTCCGGGGCCCCGAGAATCAGCCGAAGCCTCCATCCACTCAGCTGCCCCCACCCCATCCTGTCCTGGGGGTGCCCCTGGCCAAACACTCACACATGGCCTTCTCAAGTCCATGCAACACCCCTCCCTGCCCCTGGGCAGCCTCCTGTCTGGGTCAGAGATGCCCAAGTCCTCTGGCCTTTGCCTTTGCTCTGCAAGGTTTTCCTGCCTTTGGGGAGGGGGCCACCCATCCCTCCACACCCCTGCTGGCACCTCCAGGCCCTCCTGTTCGAGGAGAGGAGCCAACATAGAGACACTGTCTGGTAAGAATAAGGGCCCTCACCCAATTTATTTTCTGCAAAGAATCTGAACCAGAAAGCCATTTTCCTCCCCGACGCTGAGTGAGAAGGCATCCTGCTCTTGAATAAATCCAAGGTGATGTGGCCTGGTTTTCCACTGAGGACGCGCCCGGAGCCTCCTGAATAATTCTGTCTCAGGGGGCTTATTTCCGCCTCAGCTTAAAATGCTCCCTCATAAACAGATCAGCATCAAGTCACGTTGTCCCCTGACACCATAAGTAATAAACTGGGTAAAATTCACGCCAGGAAAATTCTAAGAACTTAACACTCAAAAAATGAGCCCGAATAAGGCCATTCAGAGTCACTTCTGGGGTAAAAGGTTTTGAAAATTCTTTTGCAGAAACAGAATTTCTAAAGATTGAATCAAGTGAGCTCCTTGGCCCCAGGGGGAAGGGACTCGTCCGGGTTGGGATGGAGAGTACCAGCTACTCCACCTGGTGGCAGGTCTCCACGGACAGGTGAGTGTGCAGAGGGCTGAGCTCACCGTAATGAATATTCATGCCTTCTGTTAAATATCCTATACGAGTTGGTTTACGTACATAGGAGAGCAGTGCTCACCGTTTCATTTTTGATTTTTTGTTTTTGAGACTGAGTTTCAGTCTTGTTGCCCAGGCTGGAGTGTAGCGGCGCTATACAGCTCACCGCAATCTCTGCCTCCCAGGTTCAAGCGATTCTCCTGCCTCAGGCTCCTGAGTAGCTAGGATTACAGGCACGCACCACCAATGCCCAGCTAATTTTGTGTTTTTAGTAGAGACAGCGTTTCTCCATGTTGGTCAGGCTCATCTCAAACTCCCAACCCCAGGTTACCCACCCATCTCGGCCTCCCAAAGTGCTGGGATTACAAGCGTGAGCCAGTTGCGTCCAGCCTTATTTTTAATTTAATTTAATTTATTTATTTTTTGAGACAGAGTTTTGCTCTTGTTGCCCAGGCTGGAGCGCAATGGTGCAACCTCAGTTCACTGCAACCTCTGCCTCCTGAGTTCAAGTGATCCTCCTGCCTCAGCCTCCAGAGCAGCTGGGACTTACAGGTACCCACCACCACGCCCGGTTAATCTTTTTTTTTTTTTATTTTTAGTAGAGATGGGGTTTCACCATGTTGGCCCGGCTGGTCTCAAACTCCTGACCTCAAGTAATCCACCCACCTCCTGCCTCGCAAAGTGCTGAGATTACAGGTGTGAGCCCACTGTGTTCACCATTTTGAAAATTTAAATGATATAAAAGAAAACAGCTGGGCACAGTGGCCGACACCTGCAATCCCAGCACTTTGGGAGGTTGAGGAGGGCAGATCACCTGAGGTCAGGAGTTTGAGACCAGCCTGACCAACATGGAGAAACTCCATCTCTACAAACAATACAAAAATTAGCCGGGTGTGGTGGTAGCGCCTATAATCCAAGCTACTCGGGAGGCTGAGGCAGGAGAATCGTTTGAACCTGGGAGGCAGAGGTTGCCGTGAGCCGAGATCACACCGCTGCACTCCAGCCTGGGCAACAAGAGTGAAACTCCGTCTCAAAAAAAGAGAAGACAACTCCAAAACATTCCCTCCCCGACTTGCTGGCCCTCCCTCAGGCCACTCACATGGGTCCTGGCACCCGCACGCACATTCTGCCAGGCAGCGCACGGTTCTGCCACCCCTACCCCGCTTCTGAAGGTGCACCTGGTGACACTTTACATCATTCTGCTGCAAGCTTTTTCCACTTTCTTACGCTCCCTGGACTCCTTCCACACTGGGGCACATGGACCCACCTCCCTTCTGCAGAGGCCAAGCATTGCAGGAGGCACCACGGTTCACTTCCCTCTGCCCGCTCCCTGTCGGGTCACTTAGAGGGTTCTGCTTTGACAGAGGAGGAGCAGTCTTTGTGGGTGTGCGCCTGGACGAGCCGTGCGCGCATAACTTCAGGACCAAGGGCTAAGCATGTGGTCACCGTGCAAACGTGACCTGCATTTCATCATTAACAGACCCAGCAGAATGACCTCCCCACAGACACTGTGACCTCCCACCAGCATTGTCTGGGGCGCCTGCATCCTTGAGTCCTCCCAGGGACCTTGGAGCTTCCTCGTGTGGGGGGGAAAATGCTGCCTTCTTTCGTTGAGTTTGTTTTTGTTTTGAGACAGAGTCTTCCATCCTGGGTTCAAGCGATTCTCCTGCCTCAGCCTCCCGAGAGCTGGGATTACAGGCACGCAGCACCCCATACGCAGCTAATTTTTGTATTTTAAGTAGAGACAGGGTTTCACCATGCTGGCTGGGCTGGTCTCGAACTCCTGATCTCAGACCATCCACCCACCTGGGCCTCCCAAAGTGCTGGGATTACAGTCGTGAGCCCTCCAGCCCAGCCCCTGAGTTTTCTTTAATTATGACAATGTCACTAATTCTGTAAAGGAAGCTAGAAGCAGAGGGACTGCTGGCTTTTCTCATCAGTGCAGACTTTGGCCCCCAGTGGGCACTCGGCCATTTCTCCCTGGCAGTCTCCCCACTGCACATGGAGAGTGACCCTGAGACAGTCCCCCTGGACTCTTTGTACCCTTCACAGAAGGACAAGCAGAGGCCTGGAGGGGAGCAACAGCCATGCAGGGACCCCAGAGCCCATCAGAACCCTCGGGTGAGATGCCAAGCCCACTGCACCTGTCCCTGCCGCCACAGCCCACACACCCATGGAGGGCAGGGCCACTGACAGCCATTCTGGGAGCATCAGCCCCGGGCTGGGTGGACAGACACCAGGAGTCCTCACTTCCTCCATGGCGGATAATGAAGGTGACCTCGTGTGCTGACACGAGAAGGCAGAGACTGCACAGTGAGGAGCCTGACTGGGGGGGAGGGGGTCCCAAGGCCAAGGCCAGCACCGCTCACAACAGGAGAGTCTGACAATGGCAGGCACGTCTCCTTGTTCCCCTGATGAAGGCCTCCCGGGCACTGTTGAGGCCTCATAAAAGTTTAATAAAAAGCACCAAACAACCAATCTCTGAAGGTCAGTAGCTTCAAAAAAAGAGTAACAGTGCTCCCCATTTTGAGAAACTGTGTATTACATGCCACACACTCTGGCCCAGGAATCCCCCGAAAGCCCTGCACCACACCCCTCCATACCTCCACCGTTCTCTTACTTTGGAATGCAGGCATTAAATCAGTGAATGATTATGAAATCTTAGAGTGGCAAAAGCTATCCCAGGCCTCACCCCAAAGCCAGAAACCGCGAAAGAGAACTTGATACATTTCGCTACAGAAGAACTTTAAACCCTGTGCATAGCAAAAAAAAAAACAAAAGGCCTCACGCAGTAGCTCACACCTGTAATCCCGGCACTTTGGGAAGCCAAGGAGGGCGGATCCCTCAAGTCCAGGGGTTTAAGACCAGCCTGGGCAACATGGCAAAACCCCATCTCTACAAAAAATACAAAAATTAGCCAGGCGTGGTGGCATGCACCTGCAGTCCCAGCTACTGCGGAGGCTGAGGTGGAAGGATCACTGAGCCTGGGGAGGTCAAGGCTGCAGTGAGCTGTGATCACACCACTACACTCCAGCCTGGGTTTACCCAGCGTAAGACCCTCTCTCAAAACAAAGCAAAAAACCACAAAAAAGGCTGAACAAACAAAACGAAATCCGAAGCCAAAAGAAAAAGGACAGAAAAGTCAATGCGATGTACAAGAGTATACTGTAGACTGTGAGGCCCTGCACTACTGCGCTGTGGTGGCACAATGTACTTTTTTTTTTGAGACAGAGTCACGTTCTGTCGCCCAGGGGAGTGCAGTGGCACAATCTCTGCTCACTGCAACCTTCACCTCCTGGGTTCAAGCAAGCCTCCAGAGTAGCTGGGATTACTACTTGTATGCCACCACGCGCAGCTAATTTTTGTATTTTTTAACAGACAGGATTTCACCGTGGTGGCCAGGCTGGTCTGGAACTCCTGACCTCAGGTGATCCACCCATCTCAGCCTCCCAAAGTGCAGGGATTACAGGCGTGAGCCCCCGCACCCGGCCATACCTTGCATTTACACTCTTGTACAGAGTAGCAAATGGCACAGAGGACAGCTACATTCTTTACGGTAACAAGCTCCTGGAATCACTAAGAAAAAGACACACAGCCCAACAGAAAAATAAAAACTGGGCAAAGAGCACAGACAGGCAACATTCCAAATGGCCAATAATAAAAAGATGTTCATCACCAGCAGTCAAAGAAATTAGGATTAACGTGATGAAAAGGGCTGTTTCACCTCAGACTGCCAGAGACGTAAAGCAAAGGCACGCCTCAGGGCTGGCAAGGGGGCAGGCAAGCCCGCAGCCCGCTCACCAGTGGGTGGGCGGCAGGCTGGTCCCGCGTTTCTGGAGGGCATTTTGGCAAAATGCAGCACAGTCTTTGGCCCACCGGCCTCTGCTAGGGATTCGCCCCCAGGAAACGCTCAGAGCCGTTCCAAGGATGCCTCAGGAAAGCTGCTCATCACAGCACTGTTTTAAAAACTGTGAGGCAGCGTGCCAAAACGTTAATAGCCCGTGTCTCTGGGAAGCTACCTTATTAATTAGATCATCTCCCCCAAAGTTTGGTAAGTTGAGTATTTCTTTATGAGAAAAAAAATTGTTTATTGAAAAAATTCACGAAGGCATTAAAACCTTCGGGTCAGGGTTTCCTGACCCCAAAATTGGCCCTCCAGCTTCCCAGGCTGGTATGACTGGCACCACCCCTCTAAGGCAAGTCTCTGATTTCGGTCCTATCAAATCTTTGACACTTTCTAGGCAAGAACCGAACTCACAGATTCATCGTCCAGATCCGTGTGGATCAGGGCCCAGGGGGCTCACAGGAGCAGTGCGGTGTCCTGCGTGCCATCTGCCCCTTCCAGGAGCAGGCGCCGTGGGAGGATCCAGTGGGGTCTGCCCGTTCCCCGCTGCCCGGGGATGCTGAGGGCACCCGAGCCACCGCCGGGCTCCGGCACATACCCTGGGCCTTTCAAAAAACAAAAGTGGAAAGACTTTCAAGGTCACATGGCCAGTGCACAGCAGAAGCAGAAACAGCGGCGGCCTCCAGGTCCAGGGCAGTTCCTAGAAAACCGTTCCCTCCCCCGAACCTGGTGGCAGGTGTGTGTTCGAGGAGCCGCCTCCCCGGGCAGGCTGCGCGCCCACTCTCCGCCGCAAACTCGAGTGGGGCAGCGGCGGGGACACGCGGAGTCCGCCCCCGACCCCAGCCCAAAGCTGTGCTCAGCCCGGAGCCCCGCGCGAACTTCGGGGAGGAACTCGGCCGGCGGCCGCGGCCCCGAGCGCTTTCCCACGGCCACGCCCCTCGCGCCCAGAACTTCCCGGCGACCCCTCTCCCCCTGCGCGCCCCCTCGGCGCCAGCCCCGGAGGCGGCCGCGACGCGGGAGTCGGGCAGCACCGAGCCCGGCCCGGCCCCAGCGCCTTCGCCCCGCACCCCCGCGGAGGGGGCCGCGTCCGAACCAAGCGGGCGGGCGGGGGCGTCCCCGGGGCGCAGGCGAGGCGGCAGGTGGGCGCGCTCTCGCGGGCGGGGGTCCGGCCGGGCCGCGCGCCTCCCCCGGAACTCGGCCGTGCCATTCCCATGATGCCCAGCCACGGGCACGGCTTCCGGAGCGCGGCCGCCGCCGCCGCCGCCGCCCGGTAGGTCGCGGGGAGGGGGCGGCCTGGGGGGGTCGCCCCGCCCCACGCCCCGCCCCTCCCTTCCCCTCCCGCGCTTCCCACAGCGCGGCCCGGGCGCGGGGCGGGGACGGGGGCGGCGCGCGGGGAGGTGGCGCGCGGGGAGGCGGGGGACCCGGCCGGACGCCCCTGCGCCCCCTCCCCGCGCCCCGGCCGAGGGCGGAGCGCGCGGGCCCCGCAGCCTCCGACCCGCCCCCCGCCCGCCGCCTCCCCCGGGACGCGGGCGCAGGCGGGGTCGCGCAGCGGGCGGCGGGGGCCGGGCGGAGGTGAGCGGGCGCGGGGCCGAGGGTTTGGGAGGTCTGGGGGAGCCGGGAGGCCGGGGACAGGAGGGCGGTGCAGGCCGCGGCGGGCGGGCGGGCGGGGATCGGCGCCGGGCTGCTCCGTTCCCGAGCGGGGGTCCTGGCTCCAGCCTCCGCGCGCCTCTCTGTCCGCGCGCCCCGCGCCCCCGGAGCCTCAGGTGAGGCGCAGGTGAGGCCCGCGGCGGGGGAACCTGGGCCCGGCCCGGGGCGGCCGCTGCCCTCCGAGAATGGCCGCGGCCCGGCCGGCCTGGGGACTGTGGTTCACGCCCTGCGCCAGGCGGAGCTTCCGGGAGGGTGGCCGCTCTCCCGGGCTCGGAGCTCCCGAGTCCTCGGATCCCAGAACCGTAACTCCGGGGCGCAGACCTGCCTGGAGGCCCGGCCTCTTCCCTGGGAGGCGTCCGCTCCCGCCGGGCGAGGTCCGGGTCGCCGAGCGTAGCGCCGGGGGTGATACGCGCGCCCCCGGGGAGGGGAGCGGCGGTGGGGGACCCTGCCCAGCCCGCAGGCCGTGAGCTGCCGGAGCTCTGGAGTCGGGGGAGGTCCGGCGGGGGCAGCCGGGAGGGGCTCACCTTGCCTGCAGTTGCCAAGCTCAGGAAATGGCGGTGTAGCTCTGCTGGGGGACCCTGGTTGTGAGGTTGTAAAATTGCAGCTTCTGCACGGCTGGGAGCTGAGTTCCAGCCCACGCCCACTTCAGGGTGGCTGGCGCGGGCCCTCCTGCTGCCCCGCCTGCTCTGGCACTGGGACTCCCCTCCTGGTCTGCGGACCCTGGCCCCCCTACCCTGAGGGAGAACCCCACCCGGGAGGCCAGAAGGCGAGCTGAGCTGCCTTTCGACCAACCGAGAAACGTAGAGCATTTGGGGGCGTTTCTCACAGGTGTCAAGACTGTTAGGATGAGGGCCCAGTGTGGACGCTTTAATTCTCTCCGGCAGGTTGGTGTCCAGACCGAGAAGATGCCGGAGTGTTTTCCGCTGCTTCCTGAAATCTGACACCGTGTGGCTTTGGGGTGCAGGTGCTGGGTGTCCCCACGGACACCCTCAAGACTTTATCCTGGGGCAGCAGCTTGACGAAGCCTGTGCCTCTGGCTGGGCCCAGACGTATCTCTAAGTACAGTTTAGGGAGCTTAGACAGTCATGCTCTGTCGCCCTGGCTGGAGTGCAGTGGTGGGATCTCTGCCTCCCGGTTCAAGAAATTCTCATGCCTCAGCCCCGTAGTAGATGGGATTACGGGTGTGGGCTACCACACCTACCTAATTTATGTATTTTTAGTAAAGATGGGATTTCACCATGTTGGCCAGGCTGGTCTTGAACTCCTGGCCTCAAGTGATCCATCTGCCTTGGTCTCCCAAAGTGCGGGGATTACAGGCATGAGTCACTGTCCCTGGCCCTCGGGGGCTTTTAGAGAATGATTCATATCGCGTGTTTTAAAGCCAAAGGCGGTCCTAGGGAGACCCCCCCCACCTCAATTTTATTTATTTATTTTTTAGATGGAGCCTCATTCTGTCAATCTCAGCTGACTGCAACCTCCGCTTCCCGAGTTCAAGCAATTCTTCTGGTTCAGCCTCCCAAGTAGTTGGGACTACAGGCATGCACCAGCACACCTGGCTAATTTTTGTGTTTTTAGTAGAAAAGGGGTTTCTCCATGTTGGTCAGGCTGGTCTCAAACTCCTGACCTCAGGTGATTTACCTGCCTCAGCCTCGCCAAGTGCTGGAATTACAGACGTCAGCCACTGTGCCTGGCCAGATTTTTTTTTTTTTTCTCTTTCTTGGACTAGGTGATTTGACAACTTAGAAAACTGTTCACTAGGAGTCCAGGCCCTCTCTGCAATCAGGCAGAAGCTGTAAACGAGGCTAGTGGAGAACAGAGTATTTCCCCAGGAAAACTCCCCTCCCCAACCTTGCCATCTAGTGCAAAGACACTGCCCAGGCCGGTTTTCTTAAAGTTGTATTGCTGTTTAAGGAGTTAATAGGGCCCAGTGCGGAGGCTCAGGCCTGTAATCCCAGCAGAGCTGGAGGGTTCGGTGAGCCAAGATCATGCCATTACACTCCAGCCTGGGCAATAAGAGCAAAACTCCATCTTAAAAAAAAAAAAAGGAGTTAATAGTCTTGATTTAGACTCTTACCAGCCCAAAGAGAAAGCACATGTTTTGTAATTTATGTCATTTTGCAGAGGCAATTTGAATAACACCTGCAGTAAGGCAGGCATGAGTCTGCTAGCCAGTGGAAGGGCCCTGCCCCATGGTTGGTCCCCAGTGCTGTCATTGGGAGTCTCTCCAGAAGGTGACTTTATGCCGGATGTCATGGGCTGCAGTGGGTGGCCGGGATCAGAACTGGTAGATACTTCACATTCGTGCCCCATCACCCTCACTTCAGCCAGCATCAGACTTTTTGTCCAGGACACTTATACATTCCTGGTGCTTGAATGCGTTTGTCTGAATGCATTCAATTAAATGTGTTTGCATGGTGGTTTTAAATGTCTTAGGGTGAGTTCTTTCAAAAGTTAATTCTGAGCCTTTAAGTTAATGATATTTCTTTCCAAAAAAATTATGTATGAGCTGTAGCTTCAGCCTCTAATTAGATGCCTTCTCTTTGATTCTGGTAGTCAAAATCTGTTTAAAAAGCAGAGAGAGGGTGCCTCGGCGTGTAAGTGAAGAGATGAAGACCTGACCCTGGGCGTGCACGAACACTGACCGCCACTTCATCCCCGTCAACGTGGACTACGAGAATTTCAAGTAATTTCAAGTAATAATTGTATTTTAGTTTCCCTTTTAGAGCACACATTGGCACTAGCAAATGACTTGCTTCTGAATCTGCCTCGCCCCCCCCCCCCCGTTAATCGCTGCTTACCCTCTTGGCCTCACCTGTGTCTAGGTGGCCAGTCTCACCTTTTTTCTTTTTCTTTTCTTTTTTTTTTTTTTTGACACGGAGTTGCACTCTCTTGTCCAGGCTGGAGTGCAATGGCACGATCTCAGCTCACTGCAACCTCCGCCTCCCAGGTTCAAGCAATTCTCCTTCTTGCCTCAGCCCCCTGATTAGCTGGGATTACAGGGACCCGCCACCACACGAGACTAATTTTTGTATTTTTAGTAGAGATGGGGTTTCATCTTATTGGTCAGACTGGTCTCAAACTCCTGACCTCAGGTGATCTACCCGCTTCAGCCTCCCAGAGTGGGAATCTCTCCAGATTATAGGCGTGAGCCACTGCACCCAGCCACAGCCTCACCTCTTTGAGAAAAGATGGCAGCATGTAAGCAGCCGATTATGTGCTTGTCAGGAAGGAAGTGCCTGGTTAATTAGAGAAAGCTCCTGGTAGAGAAGAATCCACAACAGATGCAAAACATATGGGCTGGTTTTCTCCCACCACTCAGGTCCTGAGGGCGGCCACGGCCTCCAAGCCAAGGGGGGTTCTGTGTCCAGCGGCTTTGGGGGCTCGCTTGCACTCCAATTTTGGGGTAGGCAGGTGGGGATCAGAGCAATGTGTTAACAATTAATAGCTGTGCAGTGTCCCTAAGTGACCGCCGTCCACCTGGGGTTCCTCCCTGCAGTCGCAGTTCCCAGGCCTTTCGTGAGCAGGTCTTCAGGTGTCCCAAGCCCAGCCCAGCAGGTCTGCTGAGGCAGCCACCTTTGGTCTGAAATCTGGAAGCGCAGGATGAGAAGGGGCATGTCACTGCGCTCAAGGTGACTTCTGTGCTGGTTAGCTGGGAAGAACGATGCGGTCCCATGAGACCGTCTGGCAAATACACATCTGATGTTTAACACAAAGAGGGTTTAGTAAAAGCAACGATTCAAGATGTTTGAGGAAGTAACTTCCGAGTGGCTCACATCATACAACTTTTTGTTCCAGGAGCTTGCTGGTTGGGTCAAGAGTGAATCTGCGCATGCCACCCTGCTGATCGTGGGTTAGCCATCTTTTTTAACCTGCAGAGAAGCATTTGCAGACGTTCCCTCATGGGTAGCACTTGCCAACCTTTGGAGGTAAATAAAGCCTCTCCCATCTTACAGAGAAGCTGGACGCCCGGAGCGAGAAGGGAAGAGTGGGAAGGTGCTGCCCGTGTGTGCCCCGGGTGGCACCGTGGCGGGTGGCACTGTGGCGGGTGGTTTGAAACATTTTCTTACTGAATCTTCCCAGCAACCCTGGGCTGGAGTGGGTAAATTGATCCTTTCCAGCTGAGGAACCCGAGGCCCCGGGAGCATGAGTCACTCACACCAGGACACCCAGCTAGCTGGACGTCGGACACTGGCCCACTCTGAACTCTGTGAGCCCGACGTGCTGTTCCTCTGGGACCTTGCCCGCTGTTGGCTGCCGTAGCTGTTCTTAGCTGCATGACGCCCGTGTGCTTTCTTTCCTCCCAGGATGTGAAGCCGGCAGAGAAATAAAGCGTCGCCCCTCTGCGCGTCCCTCCCCGCCTGCTAGAATGTTTCTCATGAACGCCCCTCCAGTGGTTGCTCTCCAGTCCAAATGGGAGGGCTTTGGCCCGCCAGGGAGCTTTAGGTTCCCCGGGTGCTTCTCGGAGGCTGACGAGGGCGTGGAGAGCGCGGCGGTGAGCGCCCGGGTGCAGATGCTCATCACCACGCTGCAGCGTGACGGGGCTGCTCGGGGCACCAGCGATGAGCGCACCGCGCAGAGGGGCCACAGGGCAGAGGGCTGCCACGACGCCGGGCCCGCGGCCAAGCCCCCCGTGCACAAGGAGCCGCCCGCCTTGGCTGCCTGTGGCCTTGTGGCTGACACCGACCCCATGGGGGAGGAGGAAGCCGCAGACTTTGGCCCATTGGTGCTAGATTCAGACAGTGATGATTCCGTGGACCGGGACATTGAAGAGGCCATCCAGGAGTACCTGAAGGCAAAGAGCGGTGCCACGCAGCCCAGGTCCGGCGGGATCCAGCCAGGCACAGCCCAGCAGCCTTCCAGGGCCTCAGGTGGAAGCAGTAGATGTAAGCCAGAACCGGCTCACAGCAGTGCCTCAACTGCCCTGGGTCCCCCAAAACTTGTGCCTGGCTCAGGCGGCGGCCATGGCAGCCAGGTGGGATCCAGCCAGGACCAGGGCTCCGCCTCCCCAGTCAGCGTGAGCAGCGATGACTCCTTCGAGCAGAGCATCAGGGCAGAAATAGAACAGTTTCTAAACGAGAAGAGACAGCATGAGACCCAAAAATGTGATGGGTCAGTGGACAAGAAACCAGACCCCAACGAAAATTCGGCGGCCAAGTCACTCTTGAAATCCCACCAAGAGCCGGCCACGAGGGTGGTGCATCGGCAGGGTCTGACGGGCGCCCAGAAGGAGTTCACCTTCCGCAGACCTCCGCGGTTAGCAAAGATGAACATGCAGCCCAGAAACCTCAGGTCCATGGTCACGACCACGCGGGAGAACGAGGGCAGCACAAAGCCAGCAGCCCCCTCCCGCCCTTCAGAAGCAGCACAGAATCAAAGTGGGATCAAGAGGAGCACCAGCGCCGCAAGGAGGGGAGGGCGAGCCCCGAGCGTGACACAGGCGCCCGAGGCGTCCGACTCCAGCAGCGACGATGGCATCGAGGAGGCCATCCAACTGTACCAGCTGCAGAAAACACGCAAGGAGGCGGACGGGGACCCGTCCCAGAGGGCCCAGCCCCGAGAGGAGAGGCAGCCTGACCCTCCCGCACACAGCACAAGCAGTGCCACGAAAAGTGCCTTGCCCGAGACCCACAGGAAAACACCCAGCAAGAAGAAGCCAGTGGCCGCCAAGACCGCAGACCCTGGCCCCGGGGGCCTGGACACTGCCCACTTCCCCAAGCTCCCGAAGGAAACCAAAGCTCCGCCTCCAGTGAGCCCTGCTTCCAGGAGCGAGTTTGTGGAACGGTCCTTGTGCCGGGCAGACACGTCCGCTGAGCTGATGTGCGCGGAAGCGATCCTGGACATTTCCAAGACGATCCTGCCGGCCCCCGTGAAGGGCAGCGACGGGTCCCTGTCCGCGAACCCACTCTTCCACTCTGCCAACGTGCCTTCCTGCTCCGACGGCGACAGTAGCTCTGTGGACAGCGACGACAGCATCGAGCAGGAAATCCGGACATTTTTGGCCCTCAAGGCACAGTCAGGGAGTTTGCTGGCCAGAGGTGAGAGCTGCCCGCAGGCTGCCCAGGGCCCACTTTCGCCGCCTGGCCGCAACGGCCAGACCAGCGGCCCCAAGGCCCCTCTCTCTAAAACACCGGACCCACTGCTGGACTGCAAAAGGAAGCATAAAGGTGGCGGCCACGTGAGGCCATCCATGCCCAAGAAAACACGGGAGGTGGTGAAAGACGGGGGCCAAGATGCCAACCAGAGCCAGGGGAGAGCCGAGCCCGGCCACGAGGGGCGGGACCCGCCCATCCAGGGCAAAGCCAGCGAGGACCCCGGAGGGGAGGGTGCCGCTCGCCTGTCACAGGGCCAGGGTAAGACAGACGAGGCGAGGCGCCTAGACGAGAAGGAGAGCTCCGAAGACAAAAGCAGCTCCCTGGACAGTGACGAGGACCTGGACACGGCCATCAAGGACTTGTTAAGGTCCAAGCGGAAGCTCAAGAAGCGGTGCAGGGAGCCCAGGGCGGCCTGCAGGAAGAAGGTCCGGTTCAGCACCACTCAGACGCGCTTCTTGGAGCAGCTGGGCGGGCTCCGGAGAGACTGGGAGGACAGGAGGCCGCCGGTGCTCAAGAGCTGCCTCTCCAAGTCCAAGAAAGACGCTGGCGGCGAGGGCCCCGGGAAGAAATCCCCCAGCGTCTTCGGCGGCACGGCAGAGAGGACGAAGCAGGACGGTGCCGGGAGCCAGGACGTGGCCCCCGCCTTCCGGGTGAGGAGACCGGCCTCTGCCTCCACCTGCACCTCTGCCTCCGAAGGGAATCCATTCCCCAGGGAGTCCCAGGGCTCAGCTCCCAGCCCCGGCTCCCTGTCTGATGACAGCAGTTCGGTGGACAGCGACGATAGCATCGAACTAGAGATTCGGAAGTTCTTGGCGGAAAAGGCCAAGGAGTCGGTGAGCAGCTCAGACGTTCAGGCAGAGGGCCCGGCTGTCCTCGGGACAAGGGGCCCAGCCAGGCCAGAGGTACTGGGCAGGAAGGAGCCCGCCCTGCCGCTTGGCATGTGTACCCGGAGCCAGAGGGCCAGGGGGGCCCCACAGCCAGCAGAAGGGTCGCGAGGCACAGAGAGCTCGGGAGCGCAGGGTGCAGCTGGTCTGTTCTGCCAGGGCGGGAAGGGGCTCCCCACTGCTCCCGGCCGAGGGGACCCGGCACCGCCCAGGAACACCAGCATCTCTGCCAAGGGGCTGTCACTGAGCAGGAAAAATGTTTACGTTCACAGAGACCAGAGCCCACGAGGGACCGAGCCGGCTGCCAAAAGCGCTTTTGGTCAGCTGCCCAGCTGTGCCACAGCGGGCACCGAGGCAGCAGGTGCCGGGGGAACCTTTCACATGGGCTGCGGGAGCCGGAGCTTCCTGACCCCCAGCGCGGGAGCTGAGAGGGATGCTCGAGCCCAGGCTGACCGCGCCCTGCCCTGGAGCGACTTTGCCCACCAGAGTCGGCTGCCCAGTCCGTGGGCGCTGCGCTCCGAAGGTCGAGACACAGCGTGGAGTGGGGGTGTCGGGATCGAGAGAGATAAGGGGTCCGAGGGCCCCACCCGGGGCCTGCCCGGCCTGCCCCTGGCCGGCTTCTCCCCAGTGCTGTCCACCCAGCTCTTCCACTTTGGAAAGGGCGTCTCCTGGGGGGGCAGGCAGGCTGGCCTCTTCAGCCCCCACCTGGGGCTGCCTCTGCAGGGCCCGTCCTTCTCGGCCTTCAGGGAGGCCCAGGCCGGGCCCAGCCCTGTCTTTGGAAGCCCACACCTGCTGGCGAAGAAGGACGGTGGGTCCTGGCCAAGCAGGAAGGCGCAGCCGTGTTTGCATGACAAGAGGACCTCGGGCTCGGAGGAAAGCATTTTGGACCTGAGGTATCGGCGAAGGGTCATCGATAGGGAGGAACAGGACCAGGACGCCTTGGGCAGTGATGCCAGTGACTTCAGCGACACCTCCGGGGAGGACAGTGGCGGCAGCTCAGTAGTGAAGGTCTAAGCCCTCGAGCTGTGGGTTCCGTGCGTTCGTGGAAAGCGGCATAGCTGTGCGTGTGACGGTCTGTGGTCGCCGGGAGCGGGGCAAGAGTCTGTTATACATACCCCTGTATATACGTACGCCAACATGAAACAATGCTTTTATTTAACAGACGTGTCCTGGTAAATATGATTTTTGTAGCTTTTTGTAAATTATTTAAAGTGATGTAAAAAATATTTTTGGAAAATCCTGTTGTTCAATTTTGTAGGATGTTCCTAGCTGCAGTTTTCTGTGTTCTGTATACAAGTCTTAGATTAGAAAACACTGGGTTCTTACCATCACAGCCAGGTTCACAGAGACTCTGATGCTTTTTGTCGGTCGCTGGTGAGAATGTCCGGCGGTGGCTGCAGTGGTGGCCTGAGGGAGGCCGAGCTGCCCTCCCGGGAGTCACTCAGATGCCCCAAGGTGTCCGTCGGGAAGCTCCCGGGACAGCGCTTTTTACACAGAGGACACCAACCCCCACCCGGCCCCCAGTCCTTGGAGGCCACAGCACATCTGAAAACTGCAGTCTTAGCTGTCGGTTGGAAAACAGTTTCAAAGCACAATGGCCATCGAGCCCGTGACCGCCCCTGTTGCATGAGAAATCCACGCGGATGTCAGGGCGGTGACTCTGCAGCTCAGCCCTGGGCCTGGGTGGGTTCATGTCCAGTCTTGTTCAATCACTAGATGATTCTAACATCTAAATAAACCTCTTTTTATATGGAGTTTCTGTTCTTTCCTAATCATGGTTTTAAAAGATAACACGTGCATTTAAAATTTCCTTTTCTCTGGCTGGGCGCGGTGGCTCACGCCTGTAATCCCAGCACTTTGGGAAGCTGAGGCGGGCGGATCACCTGAGGTCAGGAGTTCGAGACCAGCCTGGCCAATGTGACAAAACCTCGTCTCTACTAAAAATACAAAAATTAGCTGGACGTGGTGGCAGGCGCCTGTAATTCCAGCTACCTGGGAGGCTGAGGCAGGAGAATTACTTGAACCCAGGAGACAAAGGTTGCAGGAGCCGAGATCTTGCCACTGCACTCCAGCCTGGGTAACAAGAGTGAAACTCAAAAAAAGATAAATTTCCTGTTCTTATATTTGTCAGTAAGCACTGCCTAGAACTTTGGTCCGCAGAAACCTAGGACGGAAATAACATGCAAAGCCCAATACTGGGAATAGGCGTTCTCCACACCTGACCCCCAGAAGCAGGAGCCCAGTCAGAGGTGTGCCCAACGCCAAGGCCAGGCCTTTGGATGGCTTTCTGTGAGCCGCCTCCCAGGGCAGAATGCACAGGGCCCTCTCCAGCACCGTGGCGTGGTTAAAGGCCTCAGGGCCTCAGTGTCGGTGCCCTGCGATGCTGCCCTGGTGCCCTGTGCCTTCTGCTCTGAGGCCACCGAAGTGCCCGTGGCTACTGCAGAGATGGAAGCAGTGCTGGGCACTGATGGGACATGATGTTTACACTGTCATTGTCCAGGAAACTTTGATCAGTCACTGGAGGTTCCCAGGTCAGCCTCGTGGCTTAGCTGCCATGCAGGGTTTACTTTGTAGCTGAATCTCTCTGGTATTCTAACATGCGAGTGACTTGTCTATACACTGTGCATGCCTGGGTTCTAGCAAGAACTCACTTCTGCGTCCAAATGCAGGCATGTGCCGCCTTCCGTCCACAGTCAGCATCTGCTGGGTCAGAAGCTGTGACGAGGGCCCTGTGGTCCCTGTTCCCGTCCAGCCCCGGCCTGTGTGTTAGGTCTTTGTTGTGGCATATTCCTTCACTTAAGTGCTTCCAGGAGGAACAGTTCCATGTAATCCATGCTCTAACTTTTATTTATATTTCTTTTTTTTTTTTTGAGGCGAAGTCTCGCTCTGTCCTCCAGGCTGGAGTGCAGTGGCGCAGTCTTGGCTCACTGCAACCTCCGATTCCCAGGTTCAAGCAATCCTCCTGCCTCAGCCTCCCAAATAGCTGGGATTACAGGCATGTGTCACTACGCCCAGCTAATTTTTGTATTTATAGTAGAGACGGGGTTTTATCATGTTGGCCAGGCTGGTCTTGAACCCCTAACCTCAGGTGATCCGCTTGCCTCGGCCCCCCAAAGCACTGGGATTACAGGCGTGAGCCACCACACCCAGCCTTATGTATGTTTCTAAACAGTGCACTTAACCCTCACAAAATCAGCTTGTTCTGTTCTTCATAAATCAGGCACTACCCGTGAATCAGTTTACGAAGTGTGTCTTCTGCAGAGATGGGAAGAGGAGTCTGCCTGTGGGGGGTGTCGGCTGGAAGCCCCGTTGTCCTGGGCTGGCCCAGGGAGGAGCCACAGCTGCAGTGCACGGAGCTCTGAGCCTGTCCCACTCTTGCCCTCATGCCCATCCCAGGGTCGCTTATCTCAGCTCTTGCCCAAGCCCAGGACCCTTTACACCTTCCCTCATGTTGCCATGTCCTCCGCCAATGCTCCACATAGCAGTGCAGGTCACAGCTGCTGCCGCCCCAGAAAGACCGCCCGAGCTTCAGGGACACAGTGTCCGTGACACACGGTCACCGTCTAGTTCACGTGTTCCGCCTGCACATGTGTGTGGAGCATCCCATATCCATGTGCAGAGCAGTTAGCAGCTGGCTTACAGTCTCTGTGGGTTCATCACTCACTAAAGAACCTCCCGGAAACCTGCATTTCTCTATGGAACATTCTGGTCCATTTTCAGTTTTGGGAAGGAGGGGCCGTGTCGTCGCTGGGGTCACCCCGGTGGGGTGGACTATGCAGGATGTTCCAGTTCAGAACTCCTTACTAATGCCCCTGGGATCAGACTTTGCTGCGACAAGCAGTGGCTTAAACCCTGACCACACGGCCCTCCTGATGCGGTTAAAACATGATCCACGAGAGTCCTCCCTGGAGCACTGGGGGCTCCCTCGCTCCCTCCAACCTTTGTTCTGCTGATCGCAGCTGCTCTTGAAGCTGCTCTTGTCCTGCTTTCAGGAGTCACTGGGACCTTCAGACTCAGCTAGAGATGCATCCGTTTGCACCTTCCTTCTTTTCACAAACTGGAATTGCCCATGGGCCACGTGGTCTGAAAGCTTTGCTTCTTCACCACTGCACTGTCCTGTTTGTTTTAGAGAAGAGACCAAGATCCAAAGTTCGTCTGCACCTGCCAACGGCTTTTCCTGTGTGGGAGGGGCTGCAGTCGGGGCAGACAGGAGCTGCCTAGGACGGATGCCCGCCCCTGTGTTTGCAGTCTGTCTCCCAGCACCTCCACAGATTTGGGTGTAATGACATGACTGCATGCCATGGCTACGGGCCTGGAGCCGCTGTGGGAATAAGGAGATGTGTGCCCTCCCTGCAGAAGGAGTCTCAGGTGGACGGTGTGTCGCTGAATCAAGCTCTTTGCAAGTCTGTGATCATGAAAACCTAGGGGTGAGTCCCGCGCAAGAGCCCCTCTCTCTTCCCAGGGTAGGGCCGGGGTCCATTTCATCTAACGCAAAGAACTGGGAGAGGCCAGGTTTTAAGGCTTCTCGTCCTCCGGGGTGGGGCGCCTGACATCAGTCAGCGTCTCTGCAGTGTTACTGGAACAGGAGAGGGGATGGGAAAAGCTCTGGCAGTTCATGTCTGATATTCTCCACCCACGTACCCATATGAGGGGAGAAGCTTTCTTCAGGGAAGAGTCCCCCTTATTTTAGTCACTCAGAATCTGAAGGGTCAGACAGCAGGTTTTCACAGCTTGAGATATATTTGCTTAGGAAAATCAGGCAGTACATTTAATTATTAGCACCTTATCTGCTCATATAACATGTAAAAGGCATTGCCCCCTGGATCCCCCCTCCCTCAAAATTAATGAAAAGACCTGTTTAAAGGGCGTGGGGAACAGCCCAGAACCCACAGTCCATCCCCACAATTCACAGCCAGGTTTATTCCCAGGCATGGCTGTTGGGGAGGGTGGGGGACATACCACTTTATTTGCAAAACCTTCGAGCCTTCTGGTGTTTCATGTACTAAATGTAGGAGTTTTTTTTTCCACGTCAAGATATTTTACTATGCAGTAGAAACCATTCGAATATTGACTGTCATTGGAAGATAAAAGGTTGCTGATGGAAAATACAGAAATATAAATGAAAAGATAGGTTCAAGAAGTGGCTGCTTCCAGACCAAGCCAGCAGCAACATTCAGTGATTAGTAAAGTGACATGAAACTTACTTTTCTTTTCTTTCTTTTTCTTTTTCTTTTCTTTTTTTTTTTTTTTTTTTTTTTTTTTTTTTTTTTTTTTTTTTTTTTTTTTTTTTTTTTTTTTTTTTTTTTTTTTTTTTTTTTTTTTTTTTTTTTTTTTTTTTTTTTTTTTTTTGAGACAGGGTCTCACTCTGTCGCCAGGCTGGAGTGCAGTGGCACAGTCTCGGCTCACTACAGCCTCTGCTCCCCCGGGTTCAAGCAATTCTCCTGCCTCAGCCTCCTGAGTAGCTGGGATTACTGGTGCACACCACCGTTCCCGGCTAATTTTAGTATTTTTAGCAGACATGGGGTTTTGTCATGTTGGCCAGGATGGTCTTAAACTTTTGGCCTCAGGAGATCCGCCTGCCTCAGCCCCCAAAAATACTGGGATTACAGGCATGAGCCTCTGTACCCAGCCGCAACTTTTAATTTCTGAGTGGAGTAAAAAGGCTTTACGAAGCCAAGACCGCTCCATGGAGTGAAGAGAGAGGGTTTCAGAAATGGCTGTGTCCTTTTTTATTCAAATATCTCTGCAAACTGATGTGTTAGCCCGTGTTTCCTGTAATTTGGAGATTTTGAAAGAATGCCATGCAAAAGTCGGGGGAAGGGTGAGTGTCCTTTTCTTTTCATTTTGCAACCCTCCATTCTGGACACTTTAATCTCAAACAGAAAACACCCGTTTAGCATTTAGTTGGATCCGTGGACTTGTCTTTCTCAGCGTGCAAAGATTTCCATTTGGAAATCTGTTCCAAAGATGACGGTCTCCAGATCTGTGATCCCTGGAGTTCCTGTATGACTTGCAAACACAGGACATGAAACTTATTTTTTGGCAGGTTAGGACTGAATTTGTGGCTCTGGTGCCTACGGCCTCGTGCCTCCAGGATGTCCCCAAGCCTCCAGGATGTCCCCAAGGCGGGCTTGAGCAGGGCCTGCTCACAGCACTTCCTTGAGGTTCTGTTTCCCATCTCAGAGGGAGGCACAGTGGTGAGACCTGCCCCAGGGGTGAGGACTGGGCATGGTGACAGTGCGAAAGCCCTTAGAACCCCTTGAGACATCGAGAAACAAAGCGGCAGGCACGTTCACAATTGGGAGGTATTGGGGTTTTCCATCTTTCCAGGCGCTTACTCTGTTTAGAATAAACGAATGGAGATTCACTTTGCATCAGCTCATTAGCAGCTGTACAGAAACATTTTATTAGACATGACCCATCAAAGCACTCAGCGCCCGCCTGAGGTGCCAGAACGGTGCCCTTGAAGACCACAGGAGGGAGGCACCTGTTGCTGTTGGTTGATACTCCCCATCTGGGCCCCGGTCACGCCTCAGCCTAGAATCGGGGGTGTTATCGAGTTCAGTGGTTTCATCAGGTGTGACTTCACCTGGATGAAGCGGTCTTGCTGCAGGAGCGCAGGTGTTCAGCCGTTCTGGTTGGTGGGGAAAGAAACCCCGTCATTCGATGGCTTTATCTTACCCTGGGGTTGCTAACCTGCTTTTCAAAATCATCTGTGGAGGAAGGAATGCATTCTTATTTTATTTTTTTTTCTGAGACAGAATCTTGCTCTGTCACACAAGCTGGAGTGCAGTGGCATGATCTCGGCTCACTGCAACCTCTGCCTCCCAGGTTCAAGCAATTCTCCTGCCTCAGCCTCCTGGGTAACTGGGACTACAGGCGGGCGCCACCACCACGCTTGGCTAATCTTTATATTTTTAGTAGAGACAGTTTTTCACCATGTTGACCAGGCTGGTCTCAAACTCCTGACCTCAAGTGATCTACCCGCCTCAGCCTCCCAAAGTGTTGGGATTACAGGTATGAGCTACTGTGCCTGGCCAGGAATGCATTCTTTTCAGCGTGTTGAGAAACCTGCTTGATAAGGCATGCTTTTTTTTATTTCAATAGAAGCTAAACACAGATAGGTTACTGGTATTCTGGTATTTTAAACCAATGACTGCAAAAACATTTTCAGTTTGATGCCTGGAGTCTGCTGGTTTTCTAGCTCAGAAGACATTGTATAGATCCTGGCTTCAGGGCCAATTCTGTATGTTTTTTAATGAAATATATTGATTTTCTCTGGAAAGCATTTTCATCCCAAATTGGACATTAACACTGTTGCCAAAATGTTTACTTATGTGTATTAATACATCGTTTCTATGAAGAAATAAGCATTCACGATGTTTCACTTCTTCCCTGATTCGTGAGTAGAGTGCCCGCAGACAGGAATCTCCATAAACAAGATATTACTGATGCCATGTAAGAGGGGTTTCTTCTTTCTAGTTTCAGTAATTTCTAACTTTCCTGTAAGAACAAATCTTGCTCTCATAGAGGAAAAAATAATCCATGTCATAGACAAAATGTTTTTATGCATGTCATAGACACAACGTTTTTTATTGGACACGTTGTAACTCATAGTAAATGTGGATTTATGACGACACAGAGATAAAAATCCACTTGACGTAGCTATTACCCCACCTTAGCAAAATACAAGTAATTCCCTGCCTGCTTTCTTTTTTTAACTTTTTACTGAAATTTAAACATAGAGAACACCCATGTCTGCATCAGCCCCTTCAACAATGAAGGGCGTTCCCCAACCTTGTCTCATCCCCTGCCCTGCCCTGCCCCTTGCTTGTGGCTGGAGGAGTTTCACCTGCAACCCCGTGTTCCCCGAGTCATCTCAGACAGTCACCCCTCCTGCCTGTTCAGCCTCCACTTCGCAGCCGAGGCGTCTGCTCCTCGTCCTGCCCAGCACCTGGCCCTCACCCACACCTCAGTGGGGCATCGCATGTCCTCGTGGGAACCCCGAGGTGCTGGGTGCCTCAGGACAGGTGTGCTCCGTAACTGGTCTTATGCGTAACAATGGCTCCCAAATAAAGACACGGGCAGAGATAGCCGTGGGCACTGCTGGTGCTCAGGCCAGGATTCCCCCCGGGATGCCCATAGCCCCACTCCGCCATGACAAATGTCAGATGAGATGGGAGCTCAGGATGTGACAACGTTTTTAATGCAAAGTCAATCATGAGCATCTTTCCCATGTACTTATTAGACGTGAAACAGCAGGACTTCACAGCCCCATTTGCGTATTTTTCTACTCCATGGACAAACAAATGAATGATATTTTCAGGGAAGGCAGTGCAGTCTGTGCCGTCACAATTGGGTGCATGAGAGACAATGATTTTCCGGAGGCCCCTGGGGTCAGGGGACCCTAAAGGGGGTTTCCAGACCCTCAATCGCAGATGGACGGCCTGCTGCTGTTGTAACTAGGGTGGAAGTTGAGCCGGTCACAGGGAGTGATGTAGTTATCGGGGCCAGTCACGACGCTCTTCTCCATGTAAACATTGAAAGTGTTGTTCCGGAACATTCCACCCACTGCAAGTTCCTGGGAAAATTTATTTGAATTTGGATAAAACACTTTCTAGAAGAAATAAAGGAACACGAATTAATGATGCATAATACTCTTGAGCAATCCGTTGAATATTTTCGAAGAAAAATAAGAATTCATAAGAAAATGCAGAAAAGCCAGAGTAGGCAGTTTTTGGCCTCTTCTTTGAGGCTGCCCACCCCCTGCCCCCACCCCCATGCCCAGTCTTGCTTCCCATTTACGGGCATCCTAATCCAGACCATCTTAATCCATGCCCGATGTCTGGCACTTGCTGTTAACACTGTCCCTTGCACTATTCTAGGGATACAAGGATGAGCTTTGGGGCCACCTGTGTGGCACTTCTACCTCTAGATGTGGCTGTGAGCATCGCCGTGGGGGTCAGGCCTGGAGTCGCCCCCAGGTCTGCTTTTCCTCACTGCACTACTCTGGGAAAGCCGCCAGCCCTCTCTGAACTTCAGTTTTCTCTTTTACGGAATAGAAATGATATCCAGGTCAGTGGGTTTCAACCTTAACTGTAAATTAGAATCATCTGTAAAGCTTTAAAGAAGACACCACCGCCCATACCCTACCAGCCCAGTGATCTGGGGAGGGCTGCCCTATCGAGGTTGAGAAGGGGCGTGGTGAGGCCACCCACATGGGCGGGCACCCATGGTAGGAGTTATTCTACCAAGACAGCATCATTAGGTGACCTTGGCATTGGTGATGCCAGTGGGCTGGACCTCTGCCAAATATTTTACCCTATACAGGTGACCTGGGTGATCCTGTGTCACAGGTCACCTGATGTCTCATCTCCTTGGCAAGAAGCAAGTGCAAAGAGAAAACTTTTTTTGTTTTTGAGAAGTTTTAGATCTACAGAAAAAATGAACAGCAAGTACAGAGAGTTCCCCACTGACCTCCCTCGGCACACACAGTTCCCGTTAACGCTGCACTCGAGGTACACTTGTTACAGTGGAGCCAGTGTTGACACTTTCCTAGTAACTAAGTCCACATTCTACTGTGGGACAAACGTCTCATGACATGAATCCATCCCTGCAGTCCCAAGGAGAGGAATTCCCTTCAGTGCACTTTTTTTTTTTTTTTTTTAATGGAATTCCTCTCCTTGGGACTGCAGGAGTGTAGTACCAAGGGGTGTGTTACCAGTTTGCTCTTGTCATCCAGGCTGGCATGCAACGGTGCCATCTCAGCGCACTGTAACCTCTGCCTCTGCGTTCAAGCGATTCTCCTGCCTCAGCCTCCCGAGTAGCTGGGATTACAGACGCCCACCACTATGCCCAGCTAATTTTTGTATTTTTAGTAGAGATGGGGTTTCATCATGTTGGCTAGGCTGGTCTTGAACTCCTGACCTCAGGTGATCCTGAGATTAGGCCTGAGCCACTGTGCGTGGCCCTTCAGTGCACTTTTTAATGCAAGCATTTGTCTCTGTTCCCACATGGGAGGTAAACAGTTTCTTTGGCATCCACCCTTGGTCACGAAACTGGAACACAGACTCCAGATGCAGCAGGTGGATAAGAAGCAGGAAGACCTCTTTCGAAACCTGTCAGGAGTCCCTCGTGCCTCCTATGCCGTCGCCTGGCCATGTCAGTGACATGAAGGCTCCTACCATTTACAATAGGGACAGGTTTTCAATGGCCTTTTATAAAACCTAAAACATCTGGAACCATGTTAGTGAGTGTGCTGGTCTTATTTGTTTGTTTTTGGTGACAGGGTCTGGCTGTGACACCCACAGTGGAATGCAATGGCACAATCACGGCTCACTGCAGCCTCAACCTCCTGGGCTCAAGCAATCCTCCCACCTCAGCCTCCTGAATAGCTGGCACTACAGGTGCATGCCACCAAACCCAGCTAATTATTTTATTTTATTTTTGTAGGGATGGGGTCTCACTATGTTGCCCAGGCTGGTCTTGAACTCCTAGCCTCAAGTGATCCTCTCACTTCAGCCTCTCAAAGTGCTGGGATTACAGGTTTGAGGCACTGTGCCCAGCCATGTCTGGTCTTTTTCACAGAAACACCTGATCCCAGGGAAAACTCAGGGTCAACTGACTCTGGGAGGGTGATTCTCAAATGCTCCAGCAGTTTTAGATAAGTAATCTCACAAGACCTCAGTCATTCACACAACACAACTAAATAAGCGTCACCAGACCTTTCCATGATGAATGTTTTGCAAAGCAAAAACGCCCCACAACGTTCTCACCCCAAAATGGCTGTCCCAGTGTCCCAGGTCCCTCTGTCCATTTACCTGGACCTGCGGGAGGCTTGGTGTGGCGAGGTTCTAGGAGGTCCTGAGGTCAAGCTCAAAAGGGTTTGGCTTCCGCAAAGGCCCACAGGCTCCTGTGCCCACCAATGCGCCTTGCCTGCCCACAAGCTGTGCCGTCAGCCCGCACTGCCTCTTAACGCCACAAGTTAACATTTCATAAAGTAAAATTCCAGAAAGAAAGGAACCCTTCATTGATTCGCCGCAGAACTGACCACTGTAAGCTGCAGGAGATGGTTGCGTGTGTGTGACTGCTGTGCGTGTGGAGGCTGTGTGGGGACACTGTGATGTCAGCATGTCTGTATGCACTTTCCTCCTCTTTTAAAAACTCCACTCCCAAATGCATTCACTCATTGAGTTCCACCCCACCCTCTCCCAAACGATTTGAGGAGCCTCCCTCCTCCCCATTTGTCACGCTGGAACTTTGGGCTCCTCCCTGGGTGCACCCCTCCCTCACTGTTGACCTATTGAGAACCCCAGGTTTCTAGCCTCTTCTTTGAGGCTGCCCACCCTGGGGTCCCCCCCACGCCCGGTCTTGCTTCCCACTTACAGGCATCTCGTGCACGGTGGGGGCTCTGCTCCCGTAAGCCTGGTTACTGGTCCTGTACACTGAGACAGACTTCTGGGTGCTGGTGGATGAGAAACACTCTATTTTCATTCATTTAATTCTGTCCAAGCCACAGCCTTGTATTTTGTTGGCAGGAGTCTGCTGGAAATGCCCCCAGGGAAACAGCCCTGTGCCTGGGCTGGGGACGCAGCCTCAAAGGCAGCCTCCGCAAGTGCCGGGCTGACCGCCCTGGATGGCCCGGCCTCCCTGGACCCCTCTGCTCACCGCTGTCCCTGCTCTTTCAAGGCAGGCCAAAGCCCTGAAGAGCAGGCAGCCGGCAAGGGCTGACCCCCAGCCCTGGCAGGGCCTTGGTGCACGCTGCAATTTCCGGGTAACTTAGTCACCTTGTCAGGAGTGGAGGCTTGGCCTCCAGATCCTGCCGCCCAGAGGGTCCCTCTGCCTCTGAGCCCCCACCTTCGCTCAGGCCATGCTTCTGCCGGTACCATTGCCCCTACCTGTCAGGGACAGCCTGCGAGAGGCTGCAGGAGCACACCGTAGCTCCACTGTATACCCCCAGATCTTGTTCAAACTGTTCTTCCTACATCCCCATCATCTCTCTGGGAGGACGATAGGAACAGACCCTGCCCTAGTGGACTGTAGAGGGACCAAATGCCGGGCCACGGCCAGACGACTGCACCTGCCTGTCAGAATTGAGTTTCTTACTAATTCTTAAGTCTGTGGCGCCCTGTGGCAGCTCACAGCTGCTGAGTCCACAGCAAGACAGTGGAGGTGCGGCCGTGCTCACGCCCTGCAACGGAGTTTCAGGGTAGAGAGGAGACTCACCGGACACAAAACCGCAGAGCCGAGACCACAGCTGGGCTTTCTCATCACCCCACGGCCCCGCCCCGCCCCGCCCCGCCTGACCCCACGCCCACTTCCTCATATGAGGCTCTAGGGAGCACTTTCACAGCTCACTGGTGGGCGATGACAGCGCGGGCCCCGGATGACCACTGGCTCCTCTTGACTTCTGTAGCTAGGACCTTGGGGGTCTGGCAGGGTCTCTCAAACCAGGATATGGAGCAGTGGACGCCAGGACCAGGCGCGCTCCGGCTTCCTCACCCGTAGCCCCGGAACCACCCCGGGTTGTTGAACCGGCCCGGCAGGTCCGCGCTCACGCGGTAGTAGTCGCTGGTCCTCTCCTGCGGGGCCGTGGCCTTGGGCTCCACAGGCTCCCCGCAGGATCTCGGGCTTTCCTCGGCCATTGCGCCTCTGGCTGGAGGCTGCACTCGGCGGCGTCCTGTTGCCTAGCGACGGCCAGGTCACGTGACGGGGCGCGAGTGGCGGGGCCTTAAAGGCGCCGCGCGTGGGCCGGGCTCCTCGGCAGGCGAATCCCCAAGGACCGGGAAGGTCGGGACGGCCAGGGATTCCCTGCTGGAACCGTCGTGTGGGGCAGCCCCTGGCCTCCAGCCGCCCGCGGGGGGCACCGGGGCACCCCAGCATCGGGGCGTGGGCTCCCGGAGGAAAGGAACCCCAGGGCCTGGCACCCCGCCAGCCAGGTGACGGGGTTTAAGCGTTGCCGGTTCACGCGGCAGGCAGCGATTGGACGCTCGCTGTCCAGTGTCCTCCAGGGATGCTCTGCCCCCCAGCACCCCGAGTCTAAATTGAGACACTAGATCTTGCAAACTCTATGCGATTCTCCTACGCCAAATATCGTTTAAATATTAAAAACAATTTTGGAGAGCGAGAGGTTGCGCGGGACGTGGTTCACAGCTCACGTGGCGGAAGGCGAAGGTCCCCATCGCCCAGCGGGTGCCCCCAAGGGTCAGGGGCCTCCCGGGCCAGCCCGGCACATTAGCAGGGCGGGGCAAGCTGCAGGGAGAGGAACGTGGCCCCACTCCCCGCCAGAGACTCTCGAGCCCGGGACCCCGGGTCCTGCCCCGTCGCCTGCCCCGCCCCCGCCCCCTCGTCTGCTCTACCCCGCCCCCGTCCCCGCCCCCGCGCCTGCCCCGTCCATGCCGCCTGGGGAAGCTGCCGTGGCTCCTCCCGGCCTGCAGGTGGCGCTGCGGCCCCTAGCGGACGGTGGCGGGAGGGAAGGCCGCTCCGCCGGGCCGGGAGGGAGGCCCCGTCCGCCCCGCGTCCCCGCCATGGCGCCTTCCCCGGCAGCGCTGCCTCGAATACTCGGCGCGGGTGAGCGCGCGTCTGCCGGACACTAGGGAGGAGGATGCGGAGGGCGCGCGGAGACCCCAGGGGGCGGTGGGGGCGCGGAGGGGACCCGGGGCGGGCGCGGAAGGAACTCGGGGAGGGCGAGGGGACCCGTGGGGGACGCGGTCGGGGCGGGCGTGGTGCAGCCGGGGCGCGGCGCCAGGACCTCTGTCTGCTTCCCCCAGGCGCCCGGGCCCCGTGGCGCTGGCTGGGCCTCCTCGGGAAGGCGACCCCAGGGCCTGCTCGGCCGAGCCGCAGGACGCTTGGAAGCGCGGCGGCCCCCGCGATCGGCGAGCCAGAGGACGGCAGCGGTAACACTGGGCGTCCCGCCGAGTCGGGTGGGAGCGAGGAGAGGCCGGCAGCCGCCGGGGGTGCCCCTTGGTCAGCGGCGAACCCTGGAGGGGCCCGGGCGCTGCGCGCGGTTGAAGCTGCGCGCCCCGCCGGGCTCCTCCCACTCCCGTGCGCGCCGCCGCTCGGTCCTGCCCGACGCAGTGCAGCGGGCTGAGGCCACCGCCTCTCCAGGGATGGGTGAGAGGGAGCGGGCGGGCCAGTGGTTAGCGCGGGCTTCGCTCCCTAGGGAGTGTCACGGGCCCACCGAGGCTCGGAGCCCCAGGCTCGCCCAGGCGGACCCAAGGGACCTCGGGGCACCAGGCTCGGAGCCTGCCCACCTTGCTGGACTCCTGATGGGGACTTTCTGGCTGAGCACCTGAGACCCCAAGGCTGGGAGGTGCCAGAAAGACCGGAGAAACCCGCTGGGCCCCTCTTTTTCTCCTCTATTTTCCAAGTAACACCAAGGTGACGGGGTTGACCAGGTTCGACTCGGTTCTCCCAGGAGCAAGGTCGGGATCAGAACCCTGTTCCAGCCCTCCGTTTCCTGGAAAGATCCCTGTGCTTCCCGGTGTTTCCTAGAAAGGTCCCTGTGCTTCCAGGTGTTTCCTGGGACTGCTGGACTCCCGGCTCCCCACCGCGGTGTCACAGGAGGCACGTGGGAGCAGGGCTGGGCGGGAACTGCGCGCTGCTTGTCTCTGCTGCAACCGCTGGGAGACGCAGGCCGGCTCTTCCTCCCTGCCGTAGATTTCCACGACAAGATTCTGAACGAGCCCCTGAAGCACTCTGACTTCTTCAATGTCAAGGAACTGTTTTCTGTGAGAAGCCTCTTCGATGCCCGAGTGCACCTGGGACACAAAGCTGGCTGTCGGCACAGGTAAGTCACACCCCTGTCTGAACCCGTGCTGGTTCCCAGGAGGGCTGGGGCCTGGGGCCTGCCTTGGCTCTGGGGCCACTTTTGAACGGGCCTGTGCCAGTTTTAGGTGATTACAGCTCCTTCCTCCTCCACGTGGGAACTCGGAGCCCCACAGAGAAGCAGCATTTTACTTTTGTGCTTGGCCAGGGCTCTCTTGTGCCAGGACATGGGGATCACAGCCTTTAGTGGGGCAGGCCTGTTGGGAGTGCAGCCCTCCAGGGTTCAGAAAAGGAAAGGCTGAGGGCAGAACCTGTGAGATCGGTCCCTACTGGATCGGGCAGGGCTTTCTGGGCTGTGGGGAGCAGGAATGACTGGTCCTGTGTTCTCACATGGTCATTTTGACTGCTGTGGGGAGAGTGAACGGGAGGGGCAGGTGGGAGGCCAAGGAGGAAGAGGTGGGGGTGTCCAGGGCGAGGGTGATGGGGCTCAAATTCCAGTAGCAGAAGAACTGCAGCAGCCAGGGGGGCATGAGGCTGCTGGGCAGAGCCAGGGGGACGTGAGGCTGCCGGGCAGAGCCAGGGGGCCTTGGGCTGTGGCCAGAGGAGACCGTGGCCGGAGGGGGCTGGGGCCAGAGGAATCAGACACCTGCCCTTTGGGCGGAGCCTGGTGCTGGTTACTGAGACGGTAAAAACCAGGGGAGACCTGGGGTCCTCACAGGCTTGCTTCCTACGAGGGGTGGACCCTTTGCTGCCCCAGTGGTGAGGTCACACAGGTACCAGGAGGATTGGGCCTGGGCCCAGGGAGCCATCAGCATTGGGGGCTGAGGGTTGTTTCCAGAGCATTGGAAAAGGAGATCTGAGGTGGAGCCCTGGGTGGTCCAGTTTTTGGAGTCAGTGAAGAGGGATGGCCGGGCGTGGGGGGGACGTGGTTCTCTGTTGATGCTGCCGAGAAGTGAATTTGAGGGTGTGACTTTGGCAAGATGGAGGTCGCCAGTGCCTTGATGGGCAGGGTAGCTTGACAGGAAGGGACAGACCCCGGTGGGAGTAGATTGGAGGAGAGGACCTGGGAACCGCAAATGTAGGTGACTCGTCTGCCCTGTGCTGAGAGGCAGGGGTGTCTCCCAGCCCTGCTGTTCCTCAGCCCAGCCCCGCAGGGGTCAGTGCCCTGGATCAGCATTCGCCTACCAGGCTGGGCCACTCCCACCCTGATGCCTTGATGCTTTTGGCCCAGACCACCCCCGCCAAGTCCAACCCCACAGAGGCCTTGTCCTAAAGCCTTGGGAAGAGGAGAGTGATGAAGGGGTGCTGCATGAGCGGCAGTGGGTCAGTTCTACTAGGATTTCTTTGAGAAGAGGCACGGGGTCACAGGCGTTCATCCATGAGCTGAGGTGTGCAGAGAGGGGGCTTGGACGAGGGCTTCACTGCTGTCTGTCCACGTGGGGAGCGGTGCACATTGTGCCTCCCAGCCCCTAGTGCCCCACAGAGGAGCCTGGGGGGTCCCTGGTGGGTATCTGTGTTCTGGCAAGGCGCCAGTGGAGGTGGCCCCGTGACCTCTGAACCCCCTTGCCTTGATGGGGTCTCCGGCAGGTTTATGGAGCCGTACATCTTTGGGAGCCGCCTGGACCAGGATATCATCGACCTAGAGCAGACGGCCACACACCTCCAGCTGGCCTTGAACTTCACGGCCCACATGGCCTACCGCAAGGGCATCATCTTGTTCATAAGCCGCAACCGGCAGTTCTCATACCTGATTGAGAACCTGGCCCGTGACTGTGGCGAGTACGCCCACACTCGCTACTTTACAGGCGGCCTGCTGACCAACGCGCCCCTCCTCTTTGGCCCCGGGGTCCGCCTGCCGGACCTCATCATCTTCCTGCACACACTCAACAACGTCTTCGAGCCCCACGTAGCCGTGAGAGACGCAGCCAAGATGAACATCCCCACCGTGGGCATCGTGGACACCAACTGCAACCCGTGCCTCCTCACCTACCCCGTCCCCGGCAATGACGACTCACCGCCGGCCGTCCACCTCTACTGCAGGCTCTTCCGGACGACCATCACCCGGGCCAAGGAGAAGCGGCGGCAGGTCGAGGCCCTGTACCGCCTGCAGGGCCGGAAGGAGCCCGGAGCCCAGGGGCCGGCCCATCCTCCCGGGGCCGACGTGAGCCGCTCCTTGTGACGTCCGCTCTCCTCCTCTCTAAGCAAACCACAGCAAAGCCTTTCCGAGCTGAGTCCCCTTCCCCAGCCCTGCGTCAGCGACATCCTTAGTCCTTTCTGTGACTTACTCAGCTGACGTGACGGTGCAGACCTCCTCCCTTCGCCCTCAGAACCAGTGGCTGAGCAGACCAACGCTGCCATCTGCATTTGCTTCGTGGGGAACAGAGCACAGAGGGTGAACGGCGTGTGCCAGGTGGCCCCTTGGCTGCAGTTAGGACTGGAGCCTGACGCCTCGATGGCTGGTGTGGTCGTCCCGTCCTACTGGAAGACGTGGCTGTCCCTGTGATCCGAGCAGCCCTCCTTCTTACCCTGACCCGTGACCTTGGTCAGGAAGGTGTGGTTTTTCTTCTCAGTCTAATCGCCTTTCAGGTGGACTGCTTTCTTGGCTGCCTGGTTCCAGGGGCTGTTTCGGAATGAGATGCTGCAGGCAAGCTCCCGGCCGGGTTGGTGGGACAGCCAGACCAAACAGATGACCTGATTCCAGCAAAAATAAAACTCATATGTGGGCAAAACGAGGCTTGGAGCTTGAGATTCCGCCTGGAGTCGTGTGCTTTCATCCGTGTGGTGTGACGTCTCAGGCAGGCACTGGGGCCCCAGTGATGGGAGATGGGACGGGCACCGTGTGTGAGGGGCATTAGTGAGGTCACTGGAGGTGCCATGATGGGAGATGGGACGGGCACTGTGTGTGAGGAGCATTAGTGAGGTCAGCGGAGGTCCCATGATGGGAGATGGGACGGGCAGTGTGTGTGAGGGGCATTAGTGAGGTCAGC
>PVKV010017248.1:0-48208 GCA_004027835.1 Alouatta palliata
AAATCTCTTCTCCAATTTCAGAAACCTTGCTCTTATGATCCTTAATGTATTTACTAATTACTCAATTGCCTGTACTTAATCGGTCTCTGACCTCACATGGACACTGTCCTGCTCAGCTACCATTTAGCACTGCTGAACTCTCACCCTGCTCACTTGCCTTTTTACATGGGCCCCAACTTCATCCTGAAGTCTTTCTCCTTAGTCACTTTTCTCCCTCAATTTCGACCCTCCTGGGCCGCTTCTTTGCTTAACTGTTCTCCTCAAGTGATAATTAAAGCCTGTTGGACCGCGGCCTCCTTCAGCTAGCCTCTCTTACAGTCCCTGGCCACTTCTTGGCTACTTAGAATTTTTTAAATAAGAATTTGCAGCACATGAATAAATAGATGCTAGAGATCAAAAGTTAGGGAAAATGTCAGCTTTGTGTATTTATCAGAGAATGTGATATCAAGTTTTTATCAGTTGATAAGATAGTAAGTGAAGTATGTTAATGTTACATGTATTTCAGTTCAAAATATCAATATGTGTAATTTTATATATTAATAATGGTATAACATAACAAGATGTCAATAATAAAGTTGTTATGCTCAAAATGTTTCTTATTGTCATGGCAGTTTTTTGATGTCGTGAGTTTGCCTTGATGATAAATGCATAAAATTAATTAATTTTACATTCAAGCACCTCCTTGAAATTTGTCTCCATAAATTAAAAATTAGAAAATTACAAATTTAGATATTTTAAACTGCAGAAGCTCCAGCAATTATATTTGAATCTTTATTTCTTTGTTGTATGTTTTAATAAATTATTTCAAGCATTCTAGAAACTGTAACCTCAGTGTATGATTCCAAACATTCATATGTGTAAGATGTGTACATATGTATACACACTGTCAATGTGTATGTGTATATATATATATGTATACACACTGTCAACGTGTATGTATATACACACACACTATACACACACACACACACACACACACACACATACACACACACACACACACACATACGCACACACACAGATTGTGCCGTAAATTCTTGGGCTGTGAATTCTTATTTAAAAAATTCTAAGTAACCAAGAAGTGGAGTGGCCAGGGACTGTAAGAGAGGCTAGCTGAAGAAGGCAGTGGTCCAGCAGCTTTCTGTCTCACTTGAGGAGGACAGCTAAGCAGAGAAGTGGCCCAGGAGGGTCGAAATTGAGGGAGAAAAGTGGCCAAGGAGAAAGACTTCAGGATGAAGTTGGGGCCCATGTAAAAAAGCAAGTGAGTAGGGTGAGAGTTCAGCAGTGCTAAATGGCAGCTAAGCAGACAGTGTCCATGTGAAGTCAGAGGCTGATTAAGTACAGGCAATTGAGTAATTAGTAAATATATTAAGGATTATGAGAACAAGCTTTCAGAAACTGGAGAAGAGATTTAGAAAAATGGTAACGGGAAAGCAAGAACAAACTGTGATGTATTGAATTTAAAAGCATCAGTGTAAACTCCTGGTTATCAATATACAGATAGATAGATACAGAAAAAATGTATAGCTGTATTGTTTCTAAAAAGCTTGATTTCATGATCTTTCCATAAAGACAACAATAATCTGAACCTGTTCGTTAAGTCTGTGTATTTTGATAAGCATTTATAAGTTGTAAATATCATGACAGTTTATCCTTAAATACTTTATCATTTGTCTTCTAAGAAAAGAATAAGGACTTTCTCCTATATAAACACAGGTAAATCATCATAAATGCAATTCATATTTAACTTCTCTGATTCTCTCAGTACTCTCATTTTTAGCCTTAATTCTCTCCCTCCCACCTTCCCTCCCCTCCCCTCCCCTTCCCTCCCTTCTTCTTTTTTCTCTTTTTAATGCAAGATACACTTAAGGATCATACAATGTACAGAAATATCATGGTATCTTTTGTATCCTTTAATCTATAATAATACCCCTGTTTTTCATATCTTTTGCAACATCCACGATTTTTTTTTAAGTTTAGGCCACATGTTCTGCAGAATATATCTGATTGAATTTGTCTAATTTTTACCTCAAGATTAGATTCATATCAAACATCGTTAATAATACAATGAATTATTTTTGTTCTTTTAGCACATAATTTACCCCTTGGATGATGAAGTTACCTCTGATCACTTTATTAAGGTGATATGACAAATCTCTTCATTCTTCAATGTATAAATAAACACTCTATTCTTTGTCTTCAGTATCTGTGGATCAATATTTTGATACTGTATGACCTTCCCAACAAAACACACATCCATTGATACTATTTTCCATAATCAATTATATGGTTTGCTTGTTTGATTAATAGTATATGAACTTATGATTTTTATCTTTTATTCAATGTGCTATGATTTATTACTTCCATTATTCTTTTCTTAATGTTCTAATTATCATAAAATTTGGTCAGTGGGAGTACTATGCATTTTGATATTTGCTCATCAATTTCAACCACTTCGTAACATTTTGACATAAGATTTTCCAGACTCATCTCATACTTTCCTGACTAAGAACAGGAATCAACCATTGCTTTCAAAATTCCTGGTTCATTTTAGTAGAGAACAGTACTTAGAAACTGAGGTCTGGGCACTTGTTGGGTTCATTGCTACTGGGATGATAATGCTCTTTCTGTTGGAAAAAAAATAACTTAAAAAACTGTGTTTTCTGGTACTTGTCCAATAACAGAATTCTTCTCATTCATTCAATACATATTTGGATCTGCTTTCTCTCTTTATGAAAATTCGGACTCCAGAAAACATAAGTAGAGTTACTCTCATCCTCAAGATTAAAAGAAACAAAAAATGGTTTTGGATTGACTATCAATATCACTATCAACAGAAAATTCAATTCAGAATTTTTAATTTTTTTCTCACTTTTGTTGTCTTTGAACTATAACCCATGCAGGGTGTATAACCAGAGGACTACATTTGAAATTTACTGGAATTAATTTATTTTCTCTGTGCTAATATTTTTATCTTGATATAATCTTTTAGTTTTATTTCTAACATTACTGCATTTTAAATTTTCCATTTTATTGATTTTTTTGAATGTGATTATATTGACCTGGTTCCCAAACCAAGTTTTTATAAAGTACATGCTCATGGAAGTCTTTTCTTCTATGTTGGCCTAAATTTTGTATGTGAGTCTCTGAAGCAAACTACATTGTTTAGTCTCAAAATGCTTTTTCATGATTTTTAGGATTAGTATAGCATGTAAATTCTTGTGGGCATTGAATTGAACGATTTTGATTTGATAGATTATTTCAGGGGAAATCTAAATCTTTACCCTGTTAAGTCTTCTTATTTGTAACTAATCTTCATTTCTTTATTTATACCCAAAAACTTCAAAGGTGTTTTCTAATTTCTCTAGCCATATTTTGCTCATCTTTTGTAAAAATATATTTGATATTGTTAATGTTATTTTAAATTTTTATTAATATAAAAAGATAACTTATTGTATGGTTCATGGTTTCAGCATAGTTTAGCACTTTTATGGGCATTATTTGTCCTCTTCTTAAAGTGCAGGTCTGCTGGAGATGTATTCTCTCAACTTTTTATTGTCTAAGAAATTTTATATTTTCCCTTCATTTCTGAAAGATAAATTTCACTAGTCATAGAATTCTATATTGACAGGTTTTTTTCTTCAGAACTTTAAATATTTTACTTTACTGTCTTTTGGCTTGCATATTTTAAAATAAAAAATCTGTTGTCATTTTTATTCTTGTCATGTACCCTGTCATCATGCTTATTTCAGGTTCATTGAGCTTCCTAAATCTCAGAGCTTACATTTTCACCAAGTTTGAAAAAAAATAGCTCTTAATTTTTGAAATATTTTTTACTGGCATTATTCATTCCTTGAGACTTCAATTGCACATGTTATTTCATATAATATTTTCTCCACAGGTTGATGATATATTGTTCATGTTTTTATAGTCTTTTTCACTTTGTATTTAATTTTGTATAGTTTCTAAGCACTGATATGGTTTGGCTCTGTGTCTCCACCCAACTCTTACCTTGATTTGTAATAATCCCCACGTGTCATGGGAGGGACCCATTGGGAGGCGATTGAATCATGGGGGCAGGTTTTTCCTGAGTTGTTCTTGTGACAGTGAATAAGTCTCATGAGATCTGATAATTTTATAAAGGGAAGTTCCCCTGCACATGCCTTCCTTTTGCCTGCTGCCATGTGAGATGTGACTTTGCTCCTCTTTTGCCTTCCACATGACTTTGCCTTCCCCCTTTGCCTTCTATGATTGTTAGGCATCCCCAGCAATATGGAACTGTGAGTCAATTAGAGCTCTTTCCTTTATAAATTATCCAGTCTTGGGTATGACTTTATTAGCAGTGTGAGAATGGACTAATACAGTAAATTGGTACCAGGTAGTAAGGCTTTTTTGCAAAAATACCCAAAAATGTGGAAACAACTTTGTGGAGTAACAGGCAGAGGTTGGAAAAGTTTGGAGGGCTCAGAATAAGATAAGAAAATGTGGGAAAGTCTGGAACTTCCTAGAAACTTGTTGAATGGCTTTGACCAAAATGCTGATAGTGATATGGACAATAAAGTCCAGGCTGAGGTGGTCTCAGATGGAGATAAGGAACATGTTGGGAACTGAAGCAAAGATGATTCTTCTTATGCTTTATCAAAGAGACTGGCAGCATTTTGTCCCTGCCCTAGAGATTGATGGAGCTTTGAACTTGAAAGAGATAATTTAGGGTATCTGGAGGAAGAAATTTCTAAGCAGCAAAGTGTTCAAGAGATGACTTGGGTGCTGTTAAAAGCATTGTTTTATGTATTGAAAAACATATATGCTTTGGAATTGAAACTTATGTTTAAAAGGGAAGCACAGCATAAAAGTTTAGAAAATTTGCAGCCCGATGATGTGATAGAAAGGAAAACCCCATTTTCTGAGGAGAAATTCAAGAAGTTTATAAATATTTGCATAACTAACAAGGAGCCAAATGTTAACTGGCAAGACAATGGGAAAAATGTCTCCAGGGCATGTCAGAGACCTTCATGGTTGCCCTCGATCACAGACCCAAAGGCCTAGGAAGAATAAATATTTTCATGGGCTGGGCCCAGAGCCTTGCTGCTTTGTGCCATCTCAAGACTTAGTGCTTTGCATTGCAACTGCTCTCGCCATGGCTAAAAGGGTCCAAGGTACAGCTTTAGCTGTGGCTTCAGAGAGTGCAAATCCAATCTTTGACAGCTTTCACACTGTGTTCAGGCTATGGGTGCACAGAAGTCAAGAACTGAGATTTGGAAACCTCTACCTAAATTTCAGAGAATGTATATAAGTGCCTAAATGTCCAGGAAGAAGTTTAGGGGTGGGATCGTCATAAAGAACCTCTGCTAGGGCAGTGCAGAAGGAAACTGTGGGGTTGGAGCCCCGCACAGAGTTCCCACTGGGGTACTACTTAGTGGAGCTGTGAGCAGAGGGCCATCATCCTCCAGAACCCAGAATGGTAGATCCACCAACAGCTTGCACTGTGCACCTGGAAAAGCTTCAGACACAGGCCCAGCCTGTGAAAGCAGCCAGTAGGGAGGCTGTACCCTGCAAGGTCACAAGGGCAGAGCTGCCCAAGAGCATGGGAACCCACCTCTTGCATCAGCATGACCTGCATGTGAGACATGGAGTAAAAGAGGATCATTTAGGACCTTTAAGATTTGGCTGCCCATTGGATTTTGTACTTGCAGGGGGCCTGTAGCCCCTTTGTTTTGGCCAATTTCTCCCATTAGGAATGGGTATATTTACCCAATGCCTGTATCCCCATTATATTTAGAAAGTAACTAACTTGCTTTTGATTTTACAGCCTCATAGGTGGAAGGGACTTGGCTTGTCTCAGATGAGACTTTGGACTGTGGGCTTCTAAGTTAATTCTGAAATGAGTTAACACTTTGGGGAACTATTGGAAAGGCATGATTGGTTTTGAAATGTGAGGACATGAGATTTGGGAGGGGCCAGGGACAGTATGATATAGTTTGGTTCTGTGTCCCCACCCAAATCTCAACTTGAATTGTAATAATCTCTACGTGTCATGGGAGAGACCCAGTGGGAGGTAAATGAATCATGGGGGCAGGTTTTGCTGATGCTGTTCTTGTGATAGTGAATTAGTCTCACAAGACTGATGGTTTTATAAAGGGGAATTCCCCAGCACATCTCATTTTGCATGCTGCCATGTAAGACATGACTTTGCTCCTCATTCACCTTTCACCATGATTCTGTGGCCTCCCCAGCCATGTGGAACTATGAGTCAATTAAACCAGTTTCCTTTATAAATTACCCCATCTTGAGTATGTCTTTATTAGCAGCATGAGAATGGACTAATACAGGTACTTTCTTGAAGTCCAATTATTATTTCCTTTGTGGTATTAATCTGAGGTTAATTCATATAGGTTTTGTCTTCATTAAAAATATTTTATTTTTAATTTATTCAGTCTTATCTGAGTCCTCTTTTATATATTCAACTTGTCTTATTTTCCTTAAATGTATTCTCCATCTTTTGCATGCGTGGACATATTTATAGTAACTGTTTTAACATCTTGTCTGCTAGTTCCATCAGCTTACAATTTTTGTTTTGTTTCTCTTGTTCTTCTCTCCCTTTTGCATTATAACTCTGAATGCCTTTCTTGAATTCCTAATAAATTTACTTTGGATGTCAAACCCAGTAAATTTTACATTTTGACATGCTAAATTTAGTTTTATTATTTTAAATTGTTATGTTATGTAAATGTTGAATTTAGCATTAATTTAAGGTTACATTAGTTTCACCACTAAGGTGGTTCACTTCTTAGGATTCTACTCAATGCTCCATGTATTATTAGGTCTTTCCACCCTGGTTGGTAAACCACAACTATTCTCAACACAGTATGGGATGCATGAATTATTCATTTTACTCTTCTTTCTTTCCTCAGTCTTAGGAAGTTCCCTCTAGTGCATATTCATAACAGTACTCAGCCAAAGACTTAAAAATATCTTTATTTAGATTTGTCAAAATTTCTCTCTGTGTAGATTCCTCTCACTGAATATTCTGTCTCACATATTCTATTCAGTCTTTGTCTCAGCAATTCAATGAGACTACCAACCTTAATTTATGTTCCAGTTTTGTATTTTGGTTAAGAAATTGCCTCTGGACCATTTCATTACTAAGTAGTGGACATTATTCTCAGTACTTTACAGGGTTTAAGACTTACAATATTCACCACAATGTAGTGAAAGTCATATTAGTATTTTCATTTTGCAGATGATAAAACTGAGATACAAAGAGGTTAAATAATCTGTCCAAATTTGTACATTAATCTCTTATACCCCACACTATACTGTCACATTATACCTTAGCTCATGGTATAAATATCTGTATTATCAAACCCTATGGTTTCTAGCAAGTAATAGATGTGCAATAATTTTTATTGTATGTCTGTTTTAATTGTACATATTATTCAATATGTTTCTACTTAAAAGCACCAAAAGGGTTTTGAAAATTCTGATAACTTCCATGGTATTTTTATCTGTATCTCAGTACTTGAAGAAGACTTAGCAACAAATGTAAATTATTCTGATAAAAGAGTTAATAAATAAAAATGGAAGAGTTTTGGAGAAAATGCAAGGAAAATTAAAAAGTCAATAATAAATTGATACTTCTGAATTTATTTGTATGCAGACATGAACAAAATATATGACTTTCAATTGCAGGTGATATTACCAAAGAATTGGAGAACTGAAAAAGTAACTGTACATATTTAAATTTGAATAATATACCAATGCTGTGAGAAGATACTACATGTATAAAATACATATTATAAATGTATTCTGTAAGTTAAAATAAAACATTTTGATATTTTTGAATAATTATTAGATACCTAATAAACTTTCTGCTATATTTAAATATACATTTTTTCAAGGTAGGCATAGCAACTCACACCTATAATTTTAGCACTTTAAGAGGCTGGGGAAGGAGGATATCTTGAAGCCAGGAGTCTGAGACCAGCTGGGCAACCTAACAAAATTTCATTTCTACAAAAAATAAAAAAGTAAGCCAGGCATGGTGATGTGAGCCTGTAGTCCCAGCTACATGGGAGGCTGAGACAGGAGGATGACTGGCACCTAAGAGGTTGTGGCTGTAAGAAGTCATGATTATGCCACTGTTCTCTACCCTGGGAAACAAAGCAAAACCCTGATGCAAAATACTAAATAAATGAAGTATGAATTTTCCAATGATTTCTCATTGTCAAAATTCTCAGTGTCATAAAAACTCTAAGTCTTATATTTCTCTCTTTATTTCCTTCTAACTACCAAATCACAAACATAGGCAAAGACTGTGTTCTTTTCCACCCATTTGTTCCACCTTTACTGCTAAATAACTTTTAAACTTGTTATTTAGACAATTCTTTATAAAATATAAAACTTATTATGGATGTTAGCTTCATAAAACCCTTTGACATAAACAGTTATGCCTCTTTTTCATCATAAGTGTTCCCATGTCTATGTTATTTGGATGCATGTATTTACTTTTTTGTATCTGTATAAAAAATATATGTATTATAGCCTATTGAGTTTCTTTTTTGACAAAAGCAATATGTTGGAGAAGAGAGAGCACAGGGTCTGGATTCAGACTGAGCTAGATCAAATTTCTTGCTATGACTCATTCAGCTGTATAATCTAGGGCAAGTTACATAATTTTTAAAACCTCAGTTTCTATGTAGATAAAAAGAGGGATGGTACTACTTATCTTGCTTAATTGAGAGGACCTAAGATATTTTATGTGTAGCAACTAGCACAGTATAAATGCTCAATAAATAGTATGTTTTATAATTAAAACATTCCATATTTTGTTGCAATTGAGTGTCATAAGACATGAATTTAAAAAGATAAAAAGTGAAAAATGACTACACAAGAATTAGCATCCCCTTTATCAGAATTCAGGAGACTATGTTATCAACACTAAGTTAATGCCATACAATATAGTTTCATCAGTAGTTAGAAATCAAAAGTATTTATTTAGGTCATTAATGTATCACCTTCAAATAAGTAACTCAAGTTGAAATGTCTCCAGTAATCTTAGGAAATAACTGTTATTAACATTTCATCATATATCAGATTGTAAGTGAAAAAAATATTCATTTCAGAAAGAATTAAATAAAAGGAAAGCATAAGAAATGAAACACTGAATTGGAAGTAATTTCCCATAGAGTTTTACCAATGATATCATTGAAATTTGTTCCAAATAGCTATTTTATGATAGACGATAAAATCATTTAGAATTGTTCTAGTTAACGACAGAAACCAAGACTAGCAAAATCACTAGTGACAACATAATTAAACATAAATTCTACACATATAAATATGTTAATCCCCAGCTTATTCTCAGTTAATTAATCTGGTCATGTAACATCTTCAGAATACAGAAAGATAAAACAAATTAAGTGAAATATATATCTGAGCAATCCAGATAGCTGTGACAAAGCCCATGATTTGAAAGAAGATAAAAAGTCCTTTGCATTGCCACTAGGGGTCTGCTAATGAACGTATTGAATTTCCTCCTGAATTACAGTTACCAAATTTCCCTGCCTGCCGAAGATTTACATTGAAAATAAGTAAGGAGAAAACCATGGAGGTTGATACATTGATGGCAGCAAAAATTGTAGATTGACCATCTCTGTTGAAATGAAAAGAAAGGGACTGTTAAAAGTTGAGTTGAGATAGTTAAAATGCATATTAAGAAAGCAAGTTACTTTATTAAGCAATTTTGTATGACAAAAATTGTAAATTAAGTGAGCATAGCTCTTGTTTTTAGATGTTCGCTTTTAGTTTGTTAATGTATTGTAGACAAGTAGAGATCAGCAAATGCACTATTTCCTAATGTGTTTGGACTGCTTCTTAGCCAGCTTAGGTATTACTTATTTCCTGTTCTTTTCAGTAATTTTCTAAGCAGCTGTAATAGAAACAGTTTTTCAATTAATAATTTCACCATCTTTGACTTAATTTCAGAAGTAATTTGTCATTATTAAACGGTAATGGAAAATGACTGTGATATTATGGGGACATCAATGTAGCACAGGACTGACTGCTAAAATAATGGTGCTTTCATTCAGTAAATATTAATTTTTATGAGTTTAATGGAGTAACCTCAATATATCTGGATTGTTCACCTAAGTGGAACACCTCTTCTGTGTACCAATTTAAAAGAAGACCTATTATTAATTTCAGCATTCTTGAACATGTAAATTAGTATAAAATATGCAGATTAGAACACATAATCCTTGTTTTTGCAAACTGCTTACTTTTCTGACATTTCGATTAGACAGTCAAACTTCTTCGACAAAGCTTTCATTACATCATATCAAATAAAATATAGAAAAATAAAATCTCAATACTTATAAAGAGCATATCAAGGATACCCCATGATGAAGTTGACATTATGCTAGATTTGTACTACGTCAAATTAGCTAATCTAAAACTCTTTTCCATTGTATTTTCATACCTTTATGAGCCTGCATTGAAGTTGACCACAAGGAGAATTTGTGCAGAACTGGAAGGCAGAAGTCAATGGGCAACCATTGGTACGCGCTAAAAAATTGTTGTAAGATAGGTACTGCTGCTGTTCATGCAGGTCCTTGCTGATGATGTGTTTGTCTTGTGGACCTGGGGCAGCAGACAGACCAAAGTTCCTCCAACTCCTGCCTGATATATTTTTTTCCATCAATTCTGAGTCTTCGGTTAAGTACCCTTTATTGCTCTGTAGCAAATGGTGCTAGTCCATTCACCGCCCACAGCATCAGGATTAACAGAAGCTAGAGGCAGATACGGTTTCAAGCAGATTTCTTGATTCCAGTTTTTAATTTTTATTTTCACTTTTTGTGGATACATAATAGTTGCACATATTTATAGGGTAAAGGTGATATCTTGATACAGGTATACACCTTGTAATGATCAAATCTAACTCAATACCATCTTTCCTTCTTTACTACAAGCTCTCTGACTTAAGGGCAAACACTAGATACAGAAATAACTGCTTTACATAGGCGACTTAGCTAGTTTTCACCATTGGGTAAGGTGTAATCTTTGTAATCAGTGCCTTATTCCATACAATTAACAGTGGTTCTGTCCCTCTGACCATCACTAATTGATACAGTAAGTGATGTAGCCAGTAGACTATAGGGTGATGATGACAGAGAACTTGTTTGTATTGTTTCCTGTTGTTTCTTCAACGAACAGAACACTGTCTGGCATGTAGTGGATTCTCAACAAATAATGGTGGAATGATTGAGGACTCTAAGGGGTAGGAGTGAGGAGAGGCAAGAGAAAAGGTATTGGAGTGCTAGGAAGGATGGAATAATGAACCTGTTGTGAACCATACTGATACATTGTCCTTGCTAGAAGACAGGTGATACTAACATTTATCAATATCTAAGTCTGCACAATCCATTATTTAGCTACTAGATATATATGGCTATTTAGAATGTGAAATAAGACTAGTGTTAATTAAGATGTTTGGTAAACATAATATATATACAAGGTTTCAAAAACTTGTCAAGCAAACAAAAATATCAAATAAATAATTTGTATGTTGATTACTGTTTGAGACAACCATATGTTGGATGTATTGGGTTAAATAAACTATACTGTTAAAATTCTTTTTTTAAATTTGTCATGTGGTTACCAGAAAATTTAAAATTAAGAATTTAGCAGACACATTTCTATTAGACATATTTCTATTGCTTGTCTAAGTGCTTCTTTTATAGAGGTGTCTAAAATCTTTGTAAATCACAGCAACCTCATTTTATTGACACATAAAACTTGATGTCTTATAAATGTAATCTTCGCATAGTGACATCTTAATGTTATTAAATCTTCAGAGGATATCTTTGATTTACCTACTGTTTACTGATGAGAAGTCCCATCTAAAATGGGCTAGATACTTTGGGAGGTACACACAATATAACAGAAAAGCTATTTTGAATCAGGAGCTATGTCTTTTAACATGTTTTGTAGTTGACTTCACCAGTAAAAGTAGTATTCATTTCTGTATAAAACCAAAAACTAGACTTCCATTAAGCATTAAGCAGCTTTCTGTGTCCAGGACTCTTTAGGTAAGAATATCACTTTCAAATTTGCTTTTGCTGATAGTGCTGTATTTCAGTGTCTCTCTAGTAATTGCCTTAAAATATCAAATTTTCACTGCCTCCTAAAATCACAAAAGATTTATAGGAAAAATTACCTTTGTATCATAAAGAATATTCATATTTATTTTATAACCTATATTTTATAATTTCAAAATACACAGACATACTCTTGACAACTCCATGGATGACTTCAGAATGTTTTGAATATAAGTTCATTGTATGAACAAGAATCCAAAAAAAGTTTAGAAATTTTACTCTGTGTGTCAAAAACCACATCTAATGGTGATTAATAATTTCTTCTAGGTACAACTTCAACTTCCTCTGTACTTTTACAGTTCTGACTTTTCTTAGATCTTGTTTGATTTTACAAAAAAGACAAATGTTTGAAATACATTTTTTGACAAAAATTCATGCATGTTTGAATCACATTCTGAAGCTTGTTCTCCAAATCTAAATATGTCATTATTTCTGAAACAGGTATTGCCACAGATCTTTTTTTAATCTAGTCTTCTCGTGAGATATGCAAACTTATGAACTTAAATAACAGATTCTTCTAGAAATACCTATTATTGTTAATGTCTGCTAGTACTACAAGTTGAAGATGAGTACAAATAACATTTCTTTCTTTCAGATATTTGGTTCATTTGCTATGAGTTTTAAACATTTTACAGAGGAAAAATAGGATTTACTATTTTACTAAATTCCAATGTTGAGATTATTTTAATCAGTATGAATAAATTATTATAGGTTCATCATTACATTATTAAACAAAAATGAGTGTGCTAATTATGTAGTCTTTATAAGCAAGGTTCTCTTTGGTTTATTCTTTTGCATAATATTTATTACTAGCTAGTTTATATTCCAGTATCTTGTAGTACAAAGTAAAATGATTTTAAAAAGTATTTCTATAATTGAGTACATGAAGTTATTTCTCTAACTTGTCCAGAATTAATCTGAATTTGAAAATGTTTTATTAAAAATTAGGTAATCTGATCATTTACAGGTATTTGATATTATTTGCATTTGGTTTGGTTACAGAATCTGAAACTTGTTTAAAATTTACAAGGTATTTTAATAACTTTCAGAGGAGATCAGAAGTGACCATGATCCAATTGCTTCTTCAAGCTATCCAGTTGCCTCCGTGTTCATTTCACATGTGCTCTTCTCATTGGTGGATACAGCTACTAGCATGGCTTTAATTGCCTTAAAAATGTTAATGGCTCCCAAATCTACCACTCAATATCACACACACACACACACACACACACACACACACACACACGTCAGATAGTTTATGACTTATAATAGTTCAGCTCCCAACTTTCTGACTTTATAATGGGTTTATTGGGGTATTAAATGAATTTTCACCTCATGATATGACTTAGGATGGGTTTTTCAGGATGTAGTTGGTTGACAAGCATTTGTATATATATTCAAAAGATTATTACTTGCTTCTTCAGTAGGCATTACAAATCAATATGACTGAGGCTGAATTCCAATTTTAATCTCTTCACCCCATATCTTCAAACGTATTGTTCCTCCTTAATTCACCATCAATTCATGACTCCACTCTCTATTTAGTCAGCAGTGAACAAATATATATATCAGGTTGAATGGACTTTGGCAAATTCTCTTGAATGGGCTGCCACATCCCCTTTATTTGTACATGATTGTGTTTTCGTGGGCGTATTTGGATATTATATTCACTTTTAACCTTACATCCAAAGATGTAGTAGTAAAATATAAATCCTAAATCTACTATAATATAGATGTACACTGTAATCCAGGAATGATAATTAAAAATAATAACAGGACAAAATGACATTTCACAAAAGATATTATAGGAATGACCAACAAAAGTATTGAACATTATTTGTTATCAAGAAAATGAACATTGGAATTACAATAAGATATAATTTCACGACAAACGTTTAAAACTGTACTGACAAGAGGAGTTCCTCTTCTGGCTCAGTGAATAACAGAAAATGTATATATCATCCCATGTGAAGCAATGAAAAAACAAAAGTAAATATGCAAACAGTGGTATTTCAAGAAATGGTAAACTTTGGACAACAAAGGACAGTGATCACTAAGAGAAGAGAAACAAATAATGTGAGCTGATTGCTAAAATATACTGACTGGAGAATGTTTCCCTTCCAGGCAAGGGAAAATCAGGAGCACGGCAGTCACCATCTGTTGAAAAGACAATATGGAGAACCAAAGTGGCTGGCTATATCAAGAGCATAAATTAACTATAAATTAACTGTAAGATAATTTCAAGTGCCTTAGTTTATATGTAACTGGAAGACTTAAAGGAGAAAATATATTTGAAAAGATTAAAGCTATTTATTTTTCCAAATATGATAAAAGTTGTAAGTCCACATATCCAAGGTGCTCAGTATCTCTAAACATGAGAAACATGAAGGAGGCATACCAAGTCACATCATAATCAAATTGCTTAAGACAAGAGATAAAAATAAGTTTTAAAAAATGGTACATATCTACAGAGAAACAAAGATGACAATGAAAGCAGCCTTCCGGTTGGAAATGTTAGAAATAGTGGCATGCCATCTATGAAGTACTTAAAAAAATTAGGCACCTTGAAATTCTGTACTCAGCAAAGATATTTTTCAAAAGTTAAGTTGAAACAGAGACTCTCTAGACATAAAAATGCTGAGACTTGTGCCAAAGCCGTGCACTAGAAAAATGTAAAATACTTTCTCTAGAAAGTACAAAAACACACCAGTGTAAATATTTGTTTACACAAAGGAATGAAGAACAGTGGAAATGGTAACTATATGGGTAAATATAACAGATTTTAATTATTTAAGTACCTTCAAGATGTAATTGTTTAAGACAAAAGTAGTAATGATGAAAGTGAAGATTATAATTTATGGGACTTGCTCAACTTCTTGGGTCTTTAACTTAATATTGTTTCACAAATTTGGGAGAATTGACAACTTTATTCCTTTAAATGTATTTTCTGCCACACTTGCTCCTTCCTCTTTTCCTAAGACTTCAGTTATACATACAATATACTACTTAATACTATGCCACAAATCATTTAGCCTCATTCATTTTATTTTAATACCTTTCTCTCTGTTGTTTAGAGTGAATGATTTCTATTTTTTATCCTCATTCTGATCCTAAATTTATCCAGTGAACATCCTACTTCAGAATTACATATTCTAATTATAGAATTTTTAGTTATGTACTTTTAATTTTCCTGATATCATTCCCTATATACTCATTTATTATGAATACTTCCTTCTTTATGTCCTTGAATGTATTTGTAATTACCCCATTAAAATATTTGTTTCTTAATTTTAATAGCTTTAAACTTGAGATAACAGCTTAGTCATCCCAAGAATAGTTTTGATTACCTACATTTTCTCTTCTATCTGTGGTACATTTTTTCTGTTTCTTTTCACTTTTATTATTTTCGTTGTATACTGGACAACTTTAAGTGCTGGCTGAAGGTGGAGACACTAGAATTGGTGGTCATAGAGCAAGATGATGCAAACCTACTATGATCTTGGGCCCAATTATAGCAATGGAGACTATAGTTTATTCCATGATTTCTCCTGTATTGTTCTTTTATAAAGATTGCATCTGACAACCACTATGAAATCTAGGTAACAGTAAATCATGAGAGAATCTGAGAGGTCAGTGGCTGGACCATAGTAGAAACACTTTAAGCCTACTCACATCTGCTAGATCTAATCTCAATTTCAGCTCTGGATACCATGGATAAGGCTGGGTGTGTTTGACTTCTATATATGCTGATTGGGTGATAGAGTCTAACCTCAATTGTGAGCCACATATCTTCACTTTTTGCCTTCAAATTCCTCCTTCACTAAAGACCTGGAGAGGTTACTTTTCAGGCTACATTCTTGTGTTATCCAGTTGCTAAGAGAGATAATGCCCCCAGGGACAATCTCAGACAATGAGAGAAGGAAAGTATTAAATAACTCTCTTATTTATTTGTAGTTTCAATAAACAACTCACTAAAGTATTCTGCTTCCTTTTTAGGAGATAATTATTCACTATAACTATTTTTCCTTCTTGTTGCCTCTCTTTCCCAGCTCCCTTGATTCTTCTACCTTGGACAAGCTCCCACATGATTGTGCATAATTCCATGTAGAACAAATATAAGAACTAAAATAAAGTTCAAAATGTTGTCCCTTGTGAAAGAGGATGGAAATAAGATATGTTCAAGGAGATATCATGAGATTAGGGATAGTTATTTAAATATTGAAGACCTTTGGACATTTTCGAAGCAGAAGAAAAAAGATACAGTTTCTCATTTAAAAATGATTGTGGATGAGTTATTGTTAAGTGCAGCATCATTTAGGTAAATGACTGTGTCTAAAGGGCTTGTAAATACAATATCTCTCAGGTATTTAGTCTATACACTTAACTCTGTCAAGATTTATTTATCAAAAGTAAACAGTAATTCAAATAAAAATATATTCCGAAGGTTATGACCAAATTAATGAGGTTTTGATGGTGTTGCATGTTTGGTCATGTTCAAGCAATCCTTTCCACGTCTGTTAATGTTAAAATTATTGGTCTCAGATGAATACCTACCAGGGGACTCAGGTTCATAAATTGATGTATTTTTATGTTACCAAGAATATCACCCTCTGCAGATGGGAATATAAAGATGCAAATCCACATCAATAGCAATAAATACCATTACAGTGAGAATTCTGAAATCGAAAACACCTTTATAAATGCTACAGTGTGGCTTCTTTCATTCAAGCAATATTTAGAAATCCATGCTTTAATAAAGATGGTTCCTTGATACTTTAAGAACGGGAATTTGTATCACTATGAGGATGAGCACCAAATTGTATACCTTTAAATGTTGTAGAGGTAGTCTCCCTACTGCTCAGTATACCAGGCTTTTACCCAAGCAATCTTGTATAGATTGGTATGTCTTTGTTGCAAAAATAAAAGAATATTAACATTCTGTAGTGTTTAGACAATGGAGTTTATTTTCCAAAATGCTATTCTCTAGATTATTTAGCCAAAGAAATTTTTTGCTTCATTGGTAACACCTTTAAATGTCTGCCAGTTCTGTGTTCATACTGTTGCAACTTAAAAGGGTGAAGGCTGTTCTTATAAGGACAGGATATGTATAGAATGTTTACAAAATTAAATTTTAAGAAAGCAGGTTGGATCAGCTCAGAACCTGGATTGAATTAACATGCAAGTCACTTTCAGCTTCTAGTCCAGATATACTCTCCAAGCATTCTAAAGAAATTTCCTATCTCCAGTTCTAGATATACTAAGACTCTATACTCTTCCAAAATTCAAGCAATTCAAATCCAAATCTTGCCTTTGATGGACTTTTCAGTAACCTTTTCAGCTAGTCATAACCTGTGGCCCTTTAGGTTTATCATCTAACATAGGAAGTATTTCTAATATTTTCATTAAGTAAAGAAATTAGTATTCTTAGGTGGAAAAGAATAACTTTATAGTTATTTCAAATTATATTCATGCTTATAAGCTGTGAATGATATTATATCCAAATGAGATATACATCTACACACATAAGTAGGCCAGCATATTTGGAAAAAACTAACTAGAAATTGTTTTGTTTAATATCCTAACAAAATCCTCTTATCTTCGATACTGTCTTTTACCTGGCTATCTGGTCATTTCTCATTTCAGTAATTTTTTTTTTACAGATTAGAGGGTAAAATAAAATGCAAATAATAGGGAAGTACTCACAGTTGGAAAAATATGCTTCATGATTGGTAAATTAGATCTCAAATTCCAAAATAATTACCAGTAACTCTGGGCATAACAAATACGGAATTTAAATGGTAATGATACCCATGTAAAATATTTTATTATCTTTTCTAAGATTTGTATATATTTAAAGTGCATTGCCTGTGTAACTGACATAAATAATAGTTTAAATGCAAATGGAAAAAGCAGTAAACATAAGTAATATATTTGCTTGGCTATTCAAATTTAAAAAGTTAAATCTGAATAAATTCCAAGTATTATTTGTCACTCATACTACAAAATTTCCCTTAAATGTTCATTAGCACTGTATTGATTTAATTTTGTTAATTGGTAACTTGATACCACTGCTGAAAAATAAAATGAAAAAGAGAACTAAGCAGTAAATTATTGCCAAAATCAGGAAGTCATTATGTCAACTTATTATATTTCTGCAGCAGATTATTTTTATTTTTTGGTTTACTATAGATTACTTAATCAGCGTACACAAAAAGATGGAAAAATAAATACCAGTGTTTATGTGGCACATAATTGGTAGGACCTAATTGAATAACGCTACATAGAACTGTGCATTAAAGGATTATCCTTGTCCAAAGAAAGATTTAGCCCTTTACTCCAAGGGTTTTGATAAAAACTGCAGAGAAATAAGGAAATTATAATCTTTTCAATAAATGCTGTTAAATCAATTGGATATGTAGATAGAAAATACTATCCTTGACCTCTCCCTCAAATTATACACATAAATCAATTCTAAATTGAATGCAGATGCAAATACAAAAGGTGAAACACTAAGGTTTTTAGAAGAAACCAGAGAAAATCATGCAATGTCTGCACCCAAGCCGTGGCTGATCACCCCCTGCATACCTGTGTCACCAAAGGAGGTCTCTGCAGGCTCCTATCATACCCCTATGCTCCCTCATAAGCATCTACAAGAGTCTTGTGATAAGACAGATAGTAAGAGGATATTAATCCTCCTTTTGTGTGGGGATTCCAGCTATTCTAACCTGACTTGCCAGACCAGATTTCAGCCAATTTTTTTTCCTTACTTGTTTGTATGGCATCCGCATCTATTCTCTGTCTCGGGTGAAAAAAAGGTTCCTTTGTTCCATTTCTCACTGAAGACGATTGTCTCTCTCTCTCTCTCAAATTCAGTTGACTAGGTTGACTTGTAACATTAGCTCTCTCGTAGGTTCAATAAAAAGTTATGATTTTGTAGATTATCTGGCTTTTTCTCTCACTGTTGTTAGTTTGAAAGTAATATTCTCTTGAAGCTTTTTGCATCCTAAGCAGAAGCAGAACATCAGGGCATTTTTATATGTTTACTTATTCTAGAGTAAAAATCAATCTGTTGAGATGTTGTAGTCAGAGTATATAAATTCTCCTCTTCCCTGCTCATGTCCACTTGGGTGTTGCTAGAACTGAGTCAGCATTTTATAACAGAAAGAAGGATGGTTGTGCACCTGCTGTAATCTGTATTTGTAAATAGTGAGATAGACTCCACAGCCCTGATTTGTAGTTCATCACAAGTCTAAAGTAGACTAGCAAGCATATAATTTTTTAAACTTTGCTGGACAGAAATATAATCTCCTATTTAATTGCATGTTTTTCCCATAATATGAAATAGTAGAGAATAAAAACAAAATGAAGAATGCCAAGCTCTTTCTTCTGCTTTCACTCACTTTCGGTATTTTGGCTTCCATGTTAAAATTGGTGCCGATTTCTCCGCTGCCCCTACAATGCATGTGGACACATAACAACAGCTACAGTTTTTGCCCTTCTGTTTTTAGATTGCCGCAGTCTTAGGGAAGTTGAATATGACTCTATTACTATCGACCATCTCAGAAAAAAGGACAAACTGCCCAGTTTTCTGCTTGACATAGACATTATGTTTTTGTAAGCCAAAGGCAGAGAAGTAGAGATAATAAACCTGAATCATATTGCTACCTTTCTTTCAAGATGGAACAAAATGTCTGGCTTACAGTAAACATTTAATAATAAATGATTAAATGAATGATAACTTCTGATTATGATGGCTAATTGGGATCCACACATTATAATTATGAATTTCTCCTTCATCTCCAGACGCTGGTGATAGCTGATTGACACTCTTAGATTAATGTTAATCTCTTTACACTTTCTTAATTGATTCTTTGGTGGGGGAATTGGGAAAGGCTGCATTAGCAATCATTATCTCGATAGAATTTTTAACTAAAAATTTTTGCTACTCTAATTATTCTATTTTTAACTAAGAATCTATAGCTCATTCTCATTTTTGGACTTAATTCAAGTGTTTTTTGTGTCGCTTTGCGATATCCTATAACCTAAGGCCATATAGTCCACTTCTATAATTTACAAAATGCATGGAAGGGAAGTCAGGTAACTTTTCCTTTTAAAATTAATGCAATAACAATACCTCTCCTATTTATCTTTTTTTTCAGCATCAAATGAGATTATAAGCACAAAAGTTTTTTCTGAACCATGTATATATTCATTATGTGTCTGATTCTCTAAAATGTGGACCCCTGTCTTAGCATGTAATATGTATTTTTTAATTGTTGACAAAATATATTAAATATTTTTAATATAATGACAATCATAATAAATAGAACAGTGTACAGAATAATAGATTTGTAACTTATTTGTAATTTCTTATTAAACTTAATAGGGAACCATGCATATAGTGAGAATTTCATCCAGGTAGCTGACTGTTTAAGTAGAAATGGATGATGGGTCGTTTTCTTTGGTCCTGTTTACTCCAGTTTCTAGCTGTGTGATCTATGTAAAGTTATTTACTTTCCTTGATCCTTAAAAATAGAAATAATGTTCATATCATATAATACATTATAATTTTATAATTTATAATCTACATAAATTACATATAAAATATGTAAGATATGTTTATAAAAATAATAATATTTGCTATTGTACTATTTTATCTTGATGTTATAGTTCCTAGGATAGGCTTGCTGTAAATAACACCATGTGTATTGCACAAACTTTTCACTTATTTCAAGTACCTTTTTTCTGCAGGTAACTGTAGAAAACTTTGTGCAATACACATTCTGTTTAGAAAGCATATCAGGTTGGATGCAGTGGCTCACACCTGTAATCCCAGCACTTTGGGAGTCTGAGGCAGTACATGAGGTCAGGGGTTCAAGGTCAGCCTGGCCAACACGGCAAAACCCTGTCTTTACTAAAAATATAAAAATTAACCAGTTATGGTGGTGTGTGCCTGTAGTTCCAGCTACTGGGGTGGCTAAGGCAGGAGAATCGCTCGAACCTGGGATGTGGAGGTTGCAGTAAGCTGAGATCGCGCTACTGCATGCCAGTCTGGGTGACATAACGACATTTTACATTTAAATGTATTTTTAAAATATACATTTAAAAAAATGTATATCAAACTTCAGATATTAAGTACATGTTTGGCCGGAAGTGGTGGCTCACGCCTGTAATCCTACCACTTTGGGAGGCTAAGATGGGCCAATCAGTTGAATCCAAGAGTTTAAGGCCAGCCTCAGCAACATGATGAAACTCCATCTCTACAAAGAATAAAAAATCAGCAGAGTATGGTGGTGCAAGAATAAGTACCTGTAGTCCCAGGTGCTCAGGATTCTAAGGTAGGAGCATCACTTGAGCTGGGGAGGTTGAGGCTGTGGTGAGTAAAAATTGCACCACTGCACTCCATCTTGATGTCAAAGTGAGACCCTGTCTCAAAAACAAAAATAAAAACAAACAAAAATACATGTTTATCATGTTTAATAATAACTTCAAATAATCCAAAAATATTACCAAGCTATTAGAATCAAGTAGGCTAAACATTAATTCAACCTATAGGTAACATAATTTAATATTTAATGTTAAACATTTGAAATAATCTACTAAACCAGGGAAAGGAAGAATAAAATAAATCTCTTTCTTCAACTTCTATTCATTCTTCAGCCTTCGGGTTATATTTATTATCTTCAGAGAAAATCCAGAGGACTTTTGGACAAACCCAGCTCTCCCTACTAGCTACATTCAAGGTACACCCTATTCCACACATAGTAAGTGATTTATGAATTTTTGGTCATCTCTTTTCCTTGTAAGCTTTGTAAGGGAAGTCACCATTTTGGTCTTATCACTGGCTTTTCAGTCCTTAACATAGGAGCTGAAACATTATATGCTATTCTCCATGCATTTATTCAACAAGTATTTATTGATTTTAAATGTAATTGAATTCATGTTTTTTTTAATTTTAAGCAGCACTCATTTAAAATGTTATGATGTTATTTTAACCTGAAGCCAGAAACTTGTCATTCTTGATTCTAGGGTCATACTACCAAATCTAATTTCCTATAGTGAACTTGCTTCCCAAGTTCCATCAAGAAAAAAATCACTGGTGTCAATGATTTGAAATGCCAATTCCTTGGTAAATATACTTAGACATTTATAATTTTAAAAATTGCCATATTTTAAAAGGCATGCAGCATTTATTCTGAGAAAGCAGATGATTGAGGCAGAATTACTGTTCACAAGATTCCAGTCAACTGAACATGATACGATGTTTGAAAAAACAAATACATAGACAACTAAGTTAAGCCTTCTCTTTAAGTTTTTTATGTTTTCACATAAGTTCAGTATATTCTTTTCTGTTGTTTTTCTAAATATTTTAATAATGGTGCAATTTCAGTATCCATGGATTTTTATTTATTTATTTTTTTTTTTTTTGAGAAGGAGTGTGAGTTGGATTAATCATTGTTGAAGAGAGGAGAGTCGGTTGTTGACTAGTTTATTAGAGGGTATAATCAACATGGTAGGGAATAGGATAATTAATGTAACTAAGGGGATTCCTAAGATTATTGGTATATTGAAGGAGGCAAATAGATTTTGGTTCATTTTAGTTCTCAGGTTGTTTTATGTTTTTGTGTTTTGGTTAATTTTGACAATGGGGTGGTGTGGAAAGTAAAGTTCAGTATTTTTAATTGAATAATGTAAAATAAGGTTACAACTATTGATAGGATCACCATTGGTCATGGTGATCTATCCAGTTGAGGCATTCACTGTAGAGAGGGGGCCCTCTCAATCTTTAACTTAAAAGGTTAATGCTAGGTAGCTTTACAGTGATACGATGTATAGGTATGAGGCTCATACTTCGAAGTCTTGGAAGTAGATAAACTCTAGGATGACAGGCATAAAGCTATGATTTGACCCGCAAATTTCTGAGCACTGTCCATAAAACAGGCCTGGTCGCATAGAGGCCAGTATAGCTTGGTTTAAGCGTCCGGGGATAGCATCTGCCTTGACACCTAGCAATGGGACAGCTCATGAATGTAGGACGTCTGTCGCCCAGGCTGGAGTGCAGTGGTGCAATCTTGGCTCATTGCAACCTCCGCCTCCCAGGTTAAAACCAGTTCTCCTACCTCATCCTCCCGAGCAGCTCGGACTACAGACACATGCCACCACACTTGGCTAATTTTTGTATTTTTAGTAGAGACAAGGTTTCGCCATGTTGGCAAGGTCTCAAACTCTTAACCTCAATTGATCCACCCGCCTTAGCCTCTGAAAGTGCTGGTGTGAGCCACCACGCCTGGGTGAAGGCTTTTAAATAGTATGGTTTCATATCACTTGAAAATAATTAGTTAAGGATATGTCAATAGTATTATTAACTGTGTTAGAAAACATTCTTGTCCTTCGTTAGAAAAAAAAGTATTTCCATGTATACATTGTATACATAATATTTTTATTTTTAAAAATTTTGTTAATCACAAAACACTAGTGAAATTTATTTTCAGTGTACTCATTTAAAAATCATTTTTATCATAAGCATAAATATAATAATTATGTGTAAAGGAGATCTGGATAAGAGATAATGGCATGTCTTCTCTGAAAGCACATTATTTTGCTATAAAAACATGACAACAGTATGGTTCTAATTACCTCCGATATTTTAGAGAGTGGCAGCTGGCCAATGAACTGCATTTTTTTTCCTCCTAAAAAGATATAATCAAAATAATAATAGATGAAGCTTTTGTTGACTCTTGGATATGTAAATTAAGCCTGCTATTTAACAAGTTATTTTGTCATCCTGATGAGTGGAAACATTGATTTGCAAAACTAATTATACTCACTATTTTTAGAACAAGCAAAGGGGTTTGCATTATATAGCTTTGTAGGGCATCAGAATTAGACAGTCAGGTTCCCTGTAGGTCAGGCCTCTCCAGCAGATGCTGGAGATATTTACATAAAACTCATTTTAGTGAAGGAGGTGAGGTTTATAATTCAGTATCTCACTGTGGGTCCATTTTGCATCTTGAAGTCAATTGGAGCCGTCTGCTTAGACACACCTTCCCAAATGTCAATCAGGCTCTGCATCTGTAAATAAGCTTCTCATTACTTATATATCTTTAGTGATAAAATAAGTCCAGACCTTTATTAGTCTTCTGAAGAGCGCCGTATAAAATTACTTCTCTTTTGAGTGAGTCAAATGTCCTGTGAGTCTGTTGAGACTCATCGAACAAATTTGTTGTGTGCTATCGGGCTTCAGAGAGAGTCCCATAGGAGGAGTTAGCACTTTGCTTTTGGAGTTATCCAAAGAAATAGAAAACATAACACTCCTTACCAAGGAAATAATTACATAACTACTGTAACACAAAATTATATTTTAGGCTTCTAATTTTCAACTACAGTGAAACTCAGCTTTTTCATGGCATGGCAGAGTAGATTTTCTGGATTTATGTCTCTTAAGCACTTTTTGGTGGAAATCTTTGAATTGGAATTTTGAGTGAAGAATAAGTGGAAAATACACATAACATGGAAACATGTGTTCAGCTTTTATGTTCTTTGCCAGGCCTGCTCAGAGCACTAAATGTATTACCCAGTAGAAAACAAAATCTCCCTTCTCTGTCCCTTACTGAGATATTTGCCAAGAAAAACTGTTTTAGGTAGCGACAAGGAGGAAGCATGCTACTAGAATTAATTCTGGATAAGGGCTATCACAGTGCTGTTCAAATGAACTTTCTTCCTGATAAATCAACCTGTCTCTACAGTAGTTGATATATTCCTACTGGAGAAGAAGTAAAATCATGAAAAAAGTTGCTTGTTCACATAAGCACTTGCACAGGATTTTAGGGACTCAGGGTCAGTCAAGGCACAGTCTGGAGTTGATGGTACTGTTCTCACTAGTGGCAGTAGCTATGTTTGCAAGATTCAAATCTGCATCATTTATATTAAGCTATAGTGTTAAATCTTACTCTCCATTCCTTTGCTCCCACAGTGTGGGGATATATGTGGGGATGTATTAGCCACTAAATTAAAGGTCACGTTTGAAGAAATAAAGCTCTAATTTAACAGCATTTATATTATTATTGTTATTTTTTAATTCTATCCTCAATACTAGTTAAAGGTCTATTTTACCTGTACCTTTTATAAGATGAATTAAACATGGCCTCAATTTCATGTTATATAACTACAGATAGAGGTGAAATAACATTTGTTGAAGAGCAGTTACATGGGCTAAGCACTGTGATGGAAACTTGATACGTGTTTTTTCCGTAATTTCACAGCAGTGCTGTGAGATAGGAATTATTGTCCTTGCTTCACAGAAGCTGAGGGCCACAGATAGAGTAACTTGGTCTTTTTATTTGGTGTTTGAATGATCTCTAAAACAATTCTTTTAATTAGTCATTAGCTACTACTTAAAGATAGAAAAAAATGAAAAACTGCAGCCATTTTATTTAGCTCAAACATTTCATTAGTTGTCCTAGCCAATAACTAGAAACTAGCCACAAATGCACAAATGACTATTTAAATTAAAATTAAATAAAACTAATGATTCTGTTCCTGAATTTCACTGTCCTCATTTCAAGGACACAATAATCACATGTGGCTAGTGGTCATCATATTGGATCGAACATATTATGAAACATTTGCAATAATACAGAAAATTATATGGGAAAGTGCTAGTCTATAGTTTTATTTACATATATACACACATAAATATATGTGTGTGTGTATATATATGTGCATACATATATACATACATATGTTTATATATTCTGTTAGGCTGTTTTTGCATTGCTATAAAGAAATACCTGAGGCTGACTAATTTTTAAAGAAAAGAAGTTTAATTGGCTCATGGTTCTGCAGATTGTACAGGAAACATTGTGCCCACATCTGTTTCTGATTAGGGCCTCAGGAAGCTTACAATGATGGTGGAAGGCAAAGTAGGAGCTGGTACACCACATGGTTAGAGAAGGAGCAAGAAAATACGGGAAGTGCCACACTCTTTTAAATAACCAAAGCTCGCGTAAACAGAACTCATTACCCAGGGGATTGTGCAAAATCATTCATGAGAGATCCATCCCCATGATTCAGATCCCACTCCAACTTTGGGAATTACATTTCATCATGAGATTTGGAGGAGACAAATATCCAAACCATATTATAGATATATATGTCCATAATATTTAAATGAATTCACATGCAGATACCTAATATATTAAAGAAATTCAAGAAGATCTGCTCTCTGTAGGGCCTCAGCAGTCTTAAATCCAGTTTGTTGATTAACACCCTTCACTCTCCACATGATGGCTTTTAAGCACCTTATAATACCCCGTGGCTTGAGAGCACAGTATGAAGATTTTGTTTTTTTAGGTAAATTACTGTCATCATCATTGTAATCATTATATATAATTACAGAATGTCAGAGGTGGAATAGATTCCAAGATCATCTCATTCAATCACCTCATGTTGCCAAAGAGGAAACTGAGGTACAGGCAGTTGAAGTCATTATCACCATTCCAACTTAATAGCTCACTTGTTTTTGCTATTTGCTTATTTCCCTTCACTACACATGGAGGACAAAAATAAACTAGAGTTTCCTAACTGAAGTCTGTGAACTCAGTTGAAAGGGCACAGTTCCTCTGAAATTGGGTATATTATTTTTGTCATTTATTGTATATAATAAAGGGGAATTATCCATAGATCTTTATAGATCTATACATATTCCATCAGCATCTCAAAGTATCTTGTGATGTCCAAAATGGCAATAATCTACTGTGACCAGAATAATATATGCAATTTAAATTACCTCCAAAATGATTGCACTTCAGATTTTAAAAGACTTGCCTTATAATACATATTGAGATAAAAAATAATAAGAAATGGGTAGGCATCAGAATTGATTCACCCTTACAGGGATCACTCAGTTGAATTAGAGCTACCACATTAAATTAAAATAAACATTTGTATATTTGATAAAGAGACTAAACATTTTGTTGCAAACAGTGTAGATGAGATATAGTTGAGAACAACTTTAAAATTTAAGAAATAGAATAAATTCTTTTTATTTGCTTAAAATGAAAACAAGAAAATCAGAAACCCTAAAGCAATTCTGGCCAATGATTAGAAATATTCTTGACTTCGTTTACTCTGATTTTGATAATGTATAAAGCCCAGAGAACAAATAATGTTGTGTGAAAAATATGTAGGTTCTCATTTTAATTTCGATCATTATAGACATATAATAATTCCCTTCATGTTTTTCAAGCTTAAGTTTTCATAATTTATTACTTTGATTCTTCTAATCTCTTGGAATTTTGAAATATTGATGCAACAAAAAATGTTATGGCAATCATGAAAGTGTTTTATTATTTCTAATGCTATTTAGATCCTATCCATCTATTTAATATCAAAAGATTGAGACCTGTGAATGGTTGCTGGGTTTTTTTTTTTTTTTTTTGTATTTTAGATAATTACAGTGTGTGAACAATTATTCTGTAGGAAAGTAAATGCTGTTTACAATGCATTCACATTCTTTATAAATGCTGCTTTAAAATAACTTCTCATTATACAACTAGTCTTGAAAAAACCAAAGCTCATAAGGTGCAGAAAGGGACATTTCTGACCCAATATCATTGGTGAAACTGTGTCTAGCAATGTGCAGCAATTAAGAAACCCACAACCAGCACCCTGCTATTTAGGGATATGTGCTCCATAGCCTGGGTGAGAAGTGCTGCCAAATGGCCAGCATCCAGAGGGGTTTATGCCCTGCTTCCCTTCACATGGTTCTTTCAAATGGCTTTCTCTCTCTCTAAAGAAAAAAAAAAAGCCATTATCAAATTTTATCCCCAGATGGGGAAGATGTGAGCCTTCGCAGAATGAGTATTGCATGTTGGGTTAAGCAGTGGACTGCTTTTTATTAGCTTGATGGAATCAGGACCCTCTTGTGTCTGGTGGGGATGGACAAATGAGACAGTTCACAGGTCAGCAGCACAATAGTAATAATGTATCTATTCTTGGCTAAAATTTGGGACTTGGATATTTTCTCCATCCATCTATCTAACTCTTTATATAATGTGATCATACAGTAGAAATAGAATATGTGCATGTATATATATATATATATATATATATATATTTGTATGTGTGTGTTTATACAACCTAAATTTTGCTTACATATTAAAAACATAGATTTCTTTAAATAAATAAGCAAACCATGGAGCATTTCTTCCCAAAGAGGTTACACAGTCTTATTGTCTTGATAAAAGTTTCAATGCAAATTCTTAGAGCCAATTGTTGGATTATAAAACACATTACAGTTTTATACAGTCTACTTTACCTCTCACTCCAGCACATAAAGGAAATGTTAATAAAGATTCAATACTTGCAACAGGATAGCTCGAAGAGACTAAACGTGGATAAAGATATCATAAAAAATCTCACACAGTGTCTTATATTAGTTGTTGTTCATTAGTGATATCTGCAAAGATACAATGTTCATAAAAGCTACTATCCAAAATGTCATTTCCCTTTTCTGGCTACTTATTTTTTTATTTTTGTTTTTATTAACAAATATTAAAATATTTTACATGTCATTGTGACTGTATAAAATTTCTTGAATCGATAAATATTCAATCAACAAACATGTTATACTTAATGGCTTGAATACTGATTTATAACTTTTGAATATTTAGAGCCATTGTAAATGGACTTCTCTACTCTTGCTCAGACCTATAAATGTTATGCACCAGGTTTCAGAAGACAACCATCAGAGCTTGTCACTAAGGAAATAATTACCATGTGTATCAAATTGTGTATTTATACTCTACTTCTAAAATAGGCCTGAAAATGAAGAGTTTAAGTTGTTTTTTGTTTTGTTTTTTCTTTTTCGAGATAGTCTCTCTCTGTTGCCAGGCTGGAATGCAGTGGCAGGATCTCGGCTCACTACAACCTCCACTGCCCAGGTTCAAGCAACTCTCCTGCCTCAGACTCCCGAGTAGCTGGGACTACAGGCACGCACCACCACGCCCAGCTACTTTTTACATATTTAGTAGAGATGAGGTTACACCATGTTAGCCAGGATGGTCTTGATCTCTTGACCTTGTGATCCACCTGGCATGGCCTCCAAAAGTGGTGAGATTACAGGTGTGAGCCACCGTGCCTGGCCTCATTTTTAATGTAAAAGGAAGACCTACATATGAAAGGAAATATAAGAAATAAAGTACTGAGAAGTAAAAGGAAATATAATACTTTAAAAAAATGAATTTTTTCTTGTATTTTCTTCCTTGATTTTCCTATATGGATTTTACCATAGTTGCAAAACTATTAAAAATGTAATATACATATATCATCCACATTCTACTTTAAAACTTTTATGTAATAAACATATTTTCATATTAACACATAATCCATAACGATCACTAAAATGATGGCTTTTAATGGTTGATTTGCCATTTTATACGTACTGTAATTTAATGAGTCATAATACAGAAGCAACCTAAAACCAAACAGTAAAAAGATACTGTTAAAAATATGAGTCAGGACTCCACCCATAACCTTCAACGCTGTTGTTAGTGTACATGTCACTCACTGAATAGTCGGTGTTCACATCTCCTTAGGTAGAGGCATTCTCTGGTATCCAGCTCCTGTGCAATGTCTTTGCTAGGCTTTTCAAAGCATCAGAGAATGAACATCCCATAGGAACAGGTCTCACCCCATGACTAATGGAAGTTGGTGATATTCATCAGAGGCACATGTTCTACTCTGCCTCCAGAGTTCTCCAGTTGTAGCTGGCTTGGGATGCCATTGTTACTGATCCCTCCTTTTCTCTCAGTCATTTCCTTACTCTCTACTGGCATTTCCTAGCACCACATCCCAAATAAAGAGTGTGTCCTGAAAATCTGAAGTTTTTACTCTCCTATCATTACAGTAACTGGACAATGAACAACTTTCATATCCTACTCTGTTTAGTACTGAACCAAGAATTATGTCTGTAAATTGTAGGAAAATGTTCTCAGATTTCTTAGTCATCAAGGAAAATTAGACAAAACTAAAGATGGTACCAGGTTTTAGAAATTCTATTATTTGATATTCTACCAATGTGTTTTCAAACTATAAACCAAGGCAATTAAACAAGGTATGTTGTTCAGTCTGCTGTCATTTGAGGACCAATCAAGTTGAGAAATATACCAATTAGAGTTCAGAAAAAATTATTTATAATTTGATAAATGAAAATGATATCTCATTTAAAGTTATTATTTATTTTTGAAATGGAGTCTCACTCTGTTGCCCAGGCTGGAGTGCGGTGGCACAATCTCAGCTCACTACAACCTCCACCTCCCGGGTTCTAGCGATTCTTCTGTGTCAGCCCCCTGAGTAGTTAGGACTACAGGTATGTGCCACCACACCCAGCTAATTTTTGTATTTTTAGTAGAGATCGGGTTTCACCATATTGGCCAGGCTGGTGGCAAACTCCTGACCTCATGAGCCACCCGCCTTGGCCTCCCAAAGTGCTGGAATTACAGGTGTGAGCCTGTACTAAAATTATTTTATTAATAAAAAGACTAAGCATCTTACCTTATATGTGTGTGTCTTGGCTGAATCCTCTTTCTTAATCACCCTTTAATGGGGACAGGCAGACAGGTGGAAGAGGAGGCGTTCAAGTCAGGTCTAGTTTCAGCTTCCTTTAGGGGCTCTCACTCTTTGAAGAGGTTAAGTGCCTCATTCAGGTCACAAGACCAGTGAGTGAGAGCTCCTAAAGGAAATTTCCTTACTCGTAAAACTGAGATACTGATATCAAATAGACATTAAAATTTAGATAATACATCTAAAGCATTGAGCCCCTTGACATATGATAAACATTCAGAAAATAGTAGATATGCTCAAATTACACCCTCTTAAGGTATCTTATGCTAACTTAAAAAAAGAGCACTATCATTTATATACTATATAATGAGTTCACATACAATCAACCATCTATCTTTCATTTGTATTTACTATGCTTATCAAATATGAATGTCATACAGAATGCTTATGTATATGTAATCAAATTGGCCTATTTTATACATTTATCTAACATTTCTAAATGTATTTTTTTCTCTCATCCTCTGAGGTTAGACAAATGTTTAAAACATTTAATGACACATGAAATATTTTGAGTTAATATGTTCTCCTGAGGTTATTACCTCATTCTGGAGGAAAAAAACACAAATCATCCAATGAGCTTCTCCTTATTTATCTTAACAAATATTTTTATTTGCACATATTCCCCTTCTGTGCTTAAGAGTCTGTAGGAAACACAACTACATTTCTCTCATGTGAAGTTGTGGAATTTATAATTTCTTGCTAGGCCAAAAGGACTCCCTATAGACTGACTCCACTTTGTGTTTGAACTTCACTTTCCCTTAAGCCTGTCTCCAAGCAGGGCAGTCTCATTTCTGTGCTTTTGTCATTTTTCATCTACTTCCATTTCAATCCTTTGTTTGCTTTCTACACACTTATAGATTTGGATCTCTTTTATACTCCTAAATTAGATTTGTTTCAATGTCTTGCAGATGATAGTTTGCTTCCATGAAAAGATTACTGACTAGTACAGCCAGTATTAAACCTTTATTAATGCCTTTGTCACTCAAGTAAAATTCTGGTGGGCAGAACTCTAAGATAGCCCCCAAGTTGCCTGCTACCCCTATAATCCTCCCCTTTCAGTGCAGATAGAAGCTGTGAATAGGATGGAACTTTACTCCCTTGATTGTAGTATGTTATATGGCAAAATAGACTTTTCAGATAACATTAAAGTTCCTAACTAGTTGGCTTTGAGTTCTCAAAAGATAGATTATCTTGAATGAGAACTAATCGAGTGAGCACTTAAAAGACACAAGATGCAGCAGCAGACATTTCTACTGGCCTGGAAGAAATCAGATGATATTGTGAACTGCAGAATTCTCGAAGACACTATAGGGGTGTCCTTGGGTCTTTCTACTGGCCGTCCTGCTCACAGCCGGCAAAACTAACAAACAAAAAACCCAGGTACCTTAGTTCTGCACCACAAAATTCAATCAACAATCTGAAAGAGCTTGGGAGAAAACACTGAACTCCGGAGTAGAACACAGCCCTGGCCAAAAACCTTGATTTCAGCTTTTAAAATCGTAAGCAGGCCAGACACGGTGGCTCACAACTGTAATCCCAGTACTTTGGGAGGTCAACGTGGGTAGATCACTTGAGGTCAAGAGTTCGAGACCAGCCTGGACAACACGGTAAGACCCCATTTCTACTAAGACTACAGAAGTTAGCCAGGCATGGTGGCATGTGCTTGTAGTCCCAGCTACTCAGCAGGCAGAGGTTGCAGACAGCCGAGATCACACACTGCATTCTAGCTTGGGCAACAGAGAGAGGCTCTATAAAATCCTAAGCAGAGGCCTTACCTTTGCTGTGCCTGAACTTGACCTGCAGATGACGTAAGATGGTAAATGGTGGTGGTTTTAAGTTCCTAAATTTGTGGTAATACAGCAATAGAAAATGAATACATCCTATAGTATTCTCTGACTCACATAAAATTTTATAGTCTTCCTCTAGGTCTTTTTTGTTCTGTTCTGCTGCACTTATGGAGACATGCTCATTTCAACACTCTGTAAATTTCAGAAAATTAACACAGAGAAAATAAGGCAGAATAATTTTGCACATGAGCATACTTGAGAGTTAAAAAATATATACATATATCAAATGGTAAGAATTATAACCAACTTCTAGTGTTGAATCACAATTTGGTGAAATCAGGTAATAATAATAGTAATGATAATAACAAAATTATTAATGGCAAATAGCTCACACTTAAAATATGGTACACTTTAATATGTAAAAAGTTTAAATTTCACAATTTCTTAATTTTCCTATTTCAACAGATAAGAAAATATTCTTAGAAAAATTGGGTGACTTGCAAAATTCATAGTCAATAAGTGGTGGAATTGAGTATTAAAAGAGGCTGCCTAACTCCATAGATGGGCTTTTGATCAATGCCTTCACATTTTGTGAACTAGGAAAAAAAAAAAAAAACAAGGATCATTTTTAAAAGGAAGAAACCAGGCAGATTATTAAATTTGGAATATACAGAGTGAAGCTCATTCAAGAACAACCAAATTCAATAATCTTTGAGATTTGAGAACATGATGCATTAAAATTCAGACCAAACTCAAATATTGATCAACCAGGTACCTAAATGCTTCACAGATACTGAACTGTCTACAACCATAAGCCTAAAAATCCTAATTCCTGATGAAATGTATTGAACTACTAATAATATTAAGCAGGGGTTCTACAACATAGTATAACTTAATAGAACTTCAATTAAGAGACAAACTTAAATCGAGACCATTGTACAAATTAGTGATATGAATCTTGGGAGAGAAATACTCAAGATCAGCTAGTTTTCCTTCTCAATTAACATTGCCCTCAAGAAACAAGAAAATAAAAGTTGCAATGTAAATAAAGCCGTAAGAGTTGAAGTCTGCTCATTGCTCTGGAATTACCCTTAGGTGCTTTTGTTGAATATGGTATGTGTGTTTTCTTCTCTCTCCTATGCAGAATCATTAGAGGCTGAAAATCAGGTTTAGGGCCTGACTTTTAGGCAGGTTCATGGTATCAAGCAGGTGATAAATGGGAGGAGGTGTGTAATATTTACAGGCTTAACAACACAAAATAATGACACACCAAAAATGCGAGTTAGTTGCAAGGCCACAGAATATAAGCTTTCAGATCTATTTCAGTTGAATTTTCAAACTTAGTCATATTTTCAGAACTTGCCTGTAATTGTCATTACTTCTATTGTGTGTAGAAATCCAGATTCTACTTATACTCTAATGCTCTTAGTGTCCTGGAAATTTTCTTACAAATTCCGACAACTTCTACAGTAATATCTCATATGCCACAGCTTTTGCTAAATATACTCTACAATACACCCATGTACCTATGCACAATTTTTATTCAATCTCCCTAGAAATCCATCAGAAAATCACCACCAAAGACAGGTAGCTACAAGCCACATCTAATATTTTCATCGACTGTATCTTCTTGCATGTACTTTGATGGGTATGCATAAAGTGCAATATTATGCATGTCTATTCAATAGGTCATATATTGACTACAAGTCATAGTAAGCAAGTGCTAAATCCATCCCAATAATTTTTCTGCTCAAATCTGTGGGCATTGGCTTTAAAGCAAAAATCAGTAATAGTGACAGATTTTAATGCTCTTGCTAGAAATTTATGTTAATACAAACAGCCTCTATACTATACTTGACCCAATGGCATACGAGGCAGATAATCAATACCTTTATATCCCTGCTTGGATTAAATTCTTTTCTTGGAATATGCTAATTAAAAGTGAACCATAGTGCACATATTTTCTGCATAATTAAGATAATCTTATAAGGCAAAATGAATTATAATGTAGTTAGCACTTTTGTTGGAAAATGAGTACCAAACAGAGTAACACATAAAAACTCAACTGCCAATAGCATTTCTGACCATAAGATTTAATTATTATGATCCCAAAAACCAAAACTGTAAATCACATTTGTTATTTTGTGTTGCTATTATATCTTAATAATAAAGTTGTGTGTGTGTGTGTGTGTGTTCCTGTGTTAAAAGACATCGGTTCAAAATGTGAAATATTGTGAGGTGTTTTTGTACCTGGATAATGTATAGGTAGAGAAGCAATTTAAAGCAATAGAATGCATTTTCTAATGTCAGTACAGCTTTCAATGTGACTAAAACTTAATGATTTTTTGAGGGGAGAGATAAATGGGTTGAGCTTCATCAGATGTCTACTCAATTTCACACTGTAGATAGTGTTTTCAGAGAAAATTTATGGTGGAAGTTGCAAAAGTAATTACTCTGCAACTACGGAACTATTGTTCTTTAAAAGATGCATGTATAATTTGGTCTTGGCCTCACAGTGGAGGAAAGACCCACTAGTACAGTAATATCCAAATCCAAAGGAATGAGAAAAACAGACATTTGAGAGATATACTGAATGAAGAATAAAATATTGTCATAGGTTCTCTAAGAAATCCAAGGAATTTATGACATGAATTAGAAATACAAACAATCCATCTTAGCCTTTCTTGGATTTCCCAAGTGACAAATACTCTTGTCACGTCATTTAGTATTTTTAAAATATGCTCATTGACAAACCAGCCTTTTTCTCTTCCTTTCATCACTAGCCTCTTGCTGTTTCTTCTTTACCAATGGGTTCTAAATCATGAGCACAATTGTTTATTTTCAGAATAGTGACTTCTGTCTCTCCTTAGGATAAGATACAGAGGGGAAGGACTTGGGCTGTCTCTTTGCTATACATGTACAACATCTGGAACATCCATCCCTAATCTCCTTGGAGCCATTCATTCATTATTAATTGAGGATAACTAAATAAAAAATGTAAAATAAAAATTTCACCAGAAGCAAAATATATAAATACAACGATAGTAACTTATTTTATATAATAGATGACTTTAAATTTTTAATATTTATCTGTAAATTAAGAAACGTAACTAAAAATTGAAGATGAGAAAATATTAGAAATGATATAGAAATCTACACTTACAATTAAATGTACAAAAGGAAGCCATCATTGAATTCTTCTCTATGTGTTCTTTGCATGTCTTTTACTCCTAGGAGTTTGGGCACTCTGGTAAAATTTCTCTTATGTTTATGTTTCGCAAGACAATTCTGTTCTAAGCTCACTGTAATGTTTTCACTGTTCTTTTAAATAAAGAGAAACTCTACTTTTTGATATTCTAAACTACTTATTCTTAGCTATTCTTTCCTGATCATTATTTTTCATAATAAAAATTGGTTATAAAACCCTGGGACAGGATATTGCAATGGCCAGGGTCATATTATTCACAATGATAAGTCTATGTAAATATTTTATCCACTTTCCATTTCTTCATCTACAGTATCAAAATACGAATTTTCATTCATTCATTTAACATATGTTAATTACCCAGTGGATGCTATGGAATGTGCCAGGCCTTGGAGAACAGAAAATGATGAAGAAGACAGTATATTAGGAGTTGATAACCTAGTGGAGAGCTTAGTTATAGAAACATATATTTATAATAAAACATAATAATCCTAGAGGTAAATAAGGGTAGAGAGTTGGGGAAAAGTGAATTTTAGATTCAATATAAAAAAATAAGACAGACATTAACAAAATGAGAGTTTCAAAACTGTCAGCATAATTTGAAAGCTTGGGTATGCTGTAAAGAAATCTTGAAATACAAAAAATACAAATCTATGCAATTTATCCCCAAGTGAGTCACTATACCTGTAAAATGTGGAAAGTTTAATTTAGAGAAAAATAAATTTTGATTTTATTTTTGTTCAAACTAACAAAAAAAAAGGAACACGAATGTTATAGTAACAATAGTAGTAAAGCTTAGCATTTTGCATTTTGTAATATATTTTTTCATGCCTTTAGTTAACTCCTGAACCTGGTCAAGCAATTTATTCTACTTGGGCTTATCTTGCTTCTTCTGCACCACCTTTCTGTTTGTAAGTTGTGATAATGCTTCCCCTGTTTCCCTGGTATCTCCCAGTATAATACTATCTCTAAAATATTCTCTGTAGTCTTCCCTTTCTATTCATATTGGATTCACCAATTAGCCTGTCTGGCTGATATGCCTCTCTGCTTGCCACAGACAAATCCACCAGTGGTATTCCTGAGGGCTGCTGTGGAAACAGCTTCTCTGGTCACCATCACTGAGCTCTTGCCTGGCCAAATTCGTGGGTGGAAAAAGTGTGAATGTCCCACTTCAGGACCTCCCAAACTGAAAGCTCTCAGAGTAGAACTGATTGCCAGAGGATTTGCTTTTGCATCGGAGTAGGATCCCTTTCTGATTTTGGAATGCCTGGGGATACTGATATAAACTTGGGCTACTGCTTCTGAGGTTTCAAATTTCAAATTTTAATATATGTTCTCCTCTACCTGAACTTCTTCTCTTTTCATCTGAATTTTTATGTGCCTTTGCCCACCAACTTTTTAATCATTTTGCTATCAGGATCCACAATATTTGCTTTTTATGATATATTACATAATCAAATCATTTCTGCTAACTATGCCGTGATGGATATATTTGCCCACCATTTTTCCAGCCTCTTTAAAGTTCCATGAATCAAATATCATGACTTAAAGGAGCAAATCTTCACTATGTAGTTCAGCCTTTTAATTTTCTTCACAAGGAAAATAAGACACAGAGGAAAGTGGTTCACACTCAGTAGGTCCAAATCCAACACCTAGGAACAGAAACTACCCAGACTTACCCTTCTCAGTCCCAAATACTGCTTGATAAGAGTGGCTTTGTAGTCTCTGTCACAATTCCTTTAAGAATATTTAGGGATAAATGGAAAGAGACTCAATTTTCAACAAGATAGAAAGCTCTGAGTGACATTTGTTTATATGAAATATGAACAGTCTCAACACAAAATGCAAATAATATCTACACAATATAGGGTTTTTTGCTTTTGTTCTTTTGTTTTTCGTTGGTTGGTGGTTTTGTGTGGTCTTAACTCAGTTTTGAGGTCCTGGCTAGAAGCTAGTCAGTTTCCTTCTTGAACAGCCAAACAAGGTCACACCCTCAACCACCTCCCTTGTCTCCTCATGGCCTGGTACCAATGGCAGGGGACAGGCCCTGTGCCCTAGCACACTGAAATTATTTAAATTAGCCAACCCGAAACCTACATGTCCTGCTTTGCCCTTTCCACTGGCAGAAACCATAATAGCTCTTGCCCCTGCCTTGAGGCCAACCCAGTGCCTCTCTGGAGTGGCCTGGGGAGGCTATCTGTGCTCTCCCAGGAAGCTGGGAGTGACACAACTGTAAAACTGGATTCTCTATCTGGATCCCTGTCCAGTCTCACCATATCATACCCAAAGCAGTGTGGTTAAAACAACTTAACATGTTGCTTTTTTTCAGATATTTCATTTGAGAATGGTAAAAAGAATGTCAACACATACAGGAACAAATGCTGTTAAGGTATAAATTTACTTAACTTACCTTAAATAAAAGATGTCAAAGTTTTAGAACTCTTGCAACAGTATTTGACACCCTGTGGACTCGTAATGCCACCTGGTGGAAAAATTAAATAAATGCAAGGAAGGTCTCTGTGTAAGGATTATTATGTGAAGTCACAGTAAAGTAACTTGTGCTATTGGACCTGCAAATAATTAGTTCTAAGAGTCATGCTGTCCAACACTTTTCCACATGTATCTAACAAGATCTACTAATGACTAGTAAAAGATCAGTCATCTGTCATTTATTCAGGATAAATTTAAGAAAATTACTTCACTTATCTGAGCCTCGGATAATTTACATACATAATATCAGTTAATATTCTTATAAAAGAACACTGTAAGGAGTGTATTAATATTCTCATTTTTAAACGGGAAGTCAAATTCTGTGGATAGAAACCAATTAGGTGCTTTACAGCAGTTAATCCTCTCCACTTATCAACCCTTTAAATAATATTTCATTTATGAGAATTTTGGCTAAATGGCACATAGAATCCATGGTCTTCTGTTTACTTTGAAATTTTCATAGAAATAGAAAATGATTTCTATTTCATTTAAAGGAAGTAGAAAATGTCTTTGTTTATTGCCAAGTCAGATTTGACCTTCATTTGGATATACTAGAAAATTTTTAAGCCAGTAGGAAGGTACTCTTAAAGAAAACATGAAATCTTGTTAAAATAAAAAAAGATAAAAGGAAGAGTAGGAAACTATTCTTTGTTCTGGCTTAAGCAAAGCATTTGGCACTATTCCAGTCTGTCAGTGAAACCCACATGATGGACTCTATTTCATCCCTGGAGGTGTGTATCTAACTTCTCTGTATGGGGGCTAACATACTACCCAGCTAAGTCACCATGAGTCATCCCTTTCTTCTACAGGGAAACTTCAGCAAAGGGTACCTTTCTTCATAGAATTTTTCTTCAGTAACTTCTCGAATTTAGATTTGTTAAGATATAATTCACCATTGCAAAATTCACCCTTTAAATGTATATTTCTATCTTTTTAAACAAATATATACAACCACGTAACTACAATTAAAAATGAGAAATACAGTATTTCCATTATCCCAAAATTTTCCTTGTGCCTCTTGTAGTCAGTCCCCTTCCCTCAAATTGTAGGCTCTGGTGACCATTTCTACTCTTTTTTGGTTTTATCATTTGGCTTTTCTAAAATGTCATATAAATGGAATTAGATTGTATGTAGCCTTTTGCGTCTGGCTTCTTTCATTTATGATAATTCTTAACAGATTCATTCATATTGATACATGTATCTGTGGCATGCTGTTTTCATTGTGGAATAGTATTCTGCTATATGAATATCTCACAATTTATTATTCTAGTCAAAACTTGATATTTATTTTCGGTTAGGTACTGTTATAAATAAAGCTGCTATAAACTTTTGCATACATACTTGCTGTGGACATACATTTTCATTTGACTTAGGTAGGTATCTAGAGGTAGGGTTGCTAAATCATATGATATGGTTTGGCTGTGTGTATCAACCCAAATCTCATTTCAAATTGTAATCCTCAGGTGTCAAGGAAGGGAGGTGATTGGATCATGGGGTCAGTTTTCCCCACACTGTTCTTGTGATAGTGAGTTCTCATGAGATCTGATGGTTTTGTAAGGCAGTTTCCCCTGCTTTAGCTTGCTTCTCCCCGCTGCTACCTCGTGAAGAAGGTACTTGCTTCCCCTTCACCTTCAGCCATGATTCTAAATTTCCTGAAGTCTCCCCAGCTATGTGGAACTGTGAGTCAATTAAACCTCTTTCCTGGACTTATAAACTCAGTCTCGGAAGTTCTTTATACCAGTATGAAAATTACTTTATTTCAGAAGAAAATGTACTTTTTATCTAAACCTATCTAAACTAAGTTACACATCAGGAAATGTGTACACTACCACCTTTAGTAATCAAACAAGTATGTTAACTTATTTTCTAAAATAAATAAGTTGTCTCTTCTATTATTCTTTCAGGCTAATGGCACACATTGAGTTAGCTTTTAATTTATGTTTCTCCCTGGTGTAGTCTTAGGTAAAATATGTTGAAGAAATAAATTGAACTTAGAGAAACCAATGCATTCTAAAGATATTTTACAACATCCAAAGCAAACTGTAGTCTCCCAAATAACTAACAAAGCAAATCCCTGTGAGTTTGAGAAGGCAGGGCACATGAGTTCAGGGTCGTTGACCAGCCTGCAGACAATGACCCCCTACCTCTGCCAACACCCAGATGCTCATAGAATGTGCTGTTTGCTGGACCCCTCAGAGGGACTCTGTAGCATGTTGCTAACCTGAATGCATAGATTCACCGTTTATTTGGACAGTCCTTTGCATCAACAATGTTCTTTACCAAGAAAAGAAAGACAATGAAGCTTTGGATGTAAGCTGCAAGCGGTGAAGCAACTTCATGTCAAATGGGAAATATATCTTGTTGCCGTTATGTAATCAGTTTTTGCAGAACTTAAAGAAAATTAAAATATTCTGTTAAACAAACTTGCTTTTTACTCTGCTACAGAAGAGAAAGAAAAATAGCATTAAATTTTTTTTCTAAGCATCAGCTGAGCACAGTGGCTGACACCTGTTAATCCCAGCGTTTTGGGAAGCTATAGCGGGTGGATCACTTGAGGCTAGGAGTTTGGGACCAGCCTGGCCAAGATGGCAAAATTCTGGCTCTACTAAAAATACAAAAATTAGCTGGGTGTGGTGATGCATGCCTGTAATCTTAGCTACTCTGGAAGCTGAAATTGCGCCATTGCACTTTAGCATGGGCGGCGGAGCAAGACTGTCTTAAAAAAATAAAGAGAGAGAGAAAGAAAAAGAACATTTTCTAAGCATCAAAAGCTGGTATAGGTTCATCAGTTTAATATACTACAGTAGATACCATCGACGCCCCACGTAAGCGTCCCCTTCAGCATACCCTGGCCTGACTCCTTGTGGCTAGCAACTACATCTTTTGCCTGAGGGCTGTAACTGCTGTCAGAGCCTGATTCACTGTGTGCACAGCAGGCCAGAGGTGCTGAGGAATTGACATCCTCCAGAGCAGGCTTCAACTAGTGACTGCTGACTTTCTTAGAATCCCAGCGGGATTAAATGCTGTTCACCCACAGTGCCAGCTGGCTTGTCAAGACACCCTTTACCCGCCACCTGCCCTTTCTTGTCTTATTCCCCACACCTCCTTACAGGTGTTCCCTGCACCTTCCATATAAACTCAAATACTGTTCTTAGGGTTTGTATCTGGAATTCTTACATATGTTATATGTTCTCTGATACTGTCTGAATGACTTTAAATAGATTTACACTTGTATAGTACAAACATGAATCTCCTCAGATCTTGTAAATCGTTATTCAAAGCAGTTAATAAAATAAAAATTAGATATTCTTATTATATCTTTAGACACCCTAAATAAATTCTCTCTTGTAAGTAATTGATATTTTTTTCTTTCATTTTCCTGGAAGGAAAAGCAACACAAACCAAATTGTTTTTGTTATTATAATATTAAAATATGATTTAAAGTATCATATTTTATACTTAACCTATGATAAACAACCAAACCCTGGTTTATGTCTTCTGTTATTATTTAATATTACTGTGGAAGAACAGAAGGGATAACACTGTTAAGCAGTGTAATTTAAAAAGGGCAGGCCGGGCGCGGTGGCTCACGCCTGTAATCCCAGCACTTTGGGAGGCCGAGGCGGGTGGATCACGAGGTCAAGAGATCGAGACCATGGTGAAACCCCGTCTCTACTAAAAAAAAAAAAAATACAAAAATTAGCTGGGCATGGTGGCACGTGCCTGTAGTCCCAGCTACTCGGGAGGCTGAGGCAGGAGAATTGCTTGAACCCAGGAGGCGGAGGTTGCGGTGAGCCGAGATCGCGCCATGCACTCCAGCCTGGGTAACAAGAGCTAAACTCCGTCTCAAAAAAAAAAAAAAAAAAAAAAAAAAAAAAAAAAAAAAAAAAAAAAAAAAAAAAAAAAAGGGCAAATGGGGTATTAAATAGCATCATATAAAGCAGGAAAGTAGAAAACCAGTTGGAAAGATTAGAAAACTCATTAGTTAACCCTATTAAGACACGAATTATATTTTCTCTTTTACATTTAAAAATCAATAATACTGGCTACCTGTTAATTGGTGTCCTTGGGTATAGGAGAAGAAATGTTCATACTACCTTGTGACAACTCTGATAAACTTTACCCAAGTGATAAATTTTGACCTTAATTTGGAAAACAAGTTGGCAAACTGTTGCCCTTGGGCCAAATCCAGCTTACTACCTGTTTGGTAAATAAAGTCTTATTGGAACACAACGATATCCATTTGTTTACATACTTTCTTTTTCTATTATTATACTTTAAGTTCTGGGTTACATGTGCAGAACGTGCAGGTTTGTTACATAGGTATACACATTCCATGGTTGTTTGCTTCATCCATGCTCACCCCGTCATCAACATTAGGTATTTCTCCTAATGCTATACCTCCCCTAGTCTCCTAACCCCCCTGCTATCCCTCCCAGAGCCCCCTACCCCACAACAGGCCCTGGTGTGTGATGTTCTCCTCCCTGTGTCCATGTATTACCCTTGTTCACCATCCACTTATGAGTGAGAACATACTGTGTTAGGTTTTCTGTTCTTGTATTAGTTTTCTGAGAATGGCAGTTTGCAGCCTCATCCATGCCCCTGCAAAGGACATGAACTCATTGTTTTTTTAATGGCCGCATAGTATTCCATAGTGTATATGTGCCACATTTTTTTTTTTTTATCCAGTCTATCATTGATGGCCATTTGGGTTGGTTCCAAGTCTTTGCTATTGTGAACAGTGCTCAATAAACATACGTGCGGATGTGTATTTATAATAAAATGATTTGTAATTATTTGGGTATATACCCCAGTAATGGGATTGCTCAGTCAAATGGTATTTCTAGTTCTAGATCCTTGAGGAATCACCACACTGTCTTCCAAAACAGTTGAACTAATTTATACTCCCACCAACAGTGTAAAAGTGTTCCTATTTCTCCACATTCTCTCCAGTATCTGTTGTCTCCTGATTTTTTAATGATCACCATTCTAACTGGCATGAGATAGTGTCTTATTGTGATTTTGATTTGCATCTCTCTAATGACCAGTGATGATGACCTTTTTTATGTTTGTTGACTGCATAAATGTCTTCTTTTGAAAAGTGTCTGTTCATATCCTTCACCTACTTTCTGATGGGTTTGTTTGTTTTTTTCTTGTAAATTTGTTTAAGTTCCTTGTAGATTCTGGATATTAGCTCTTTGTCAGATGGGTAGATGGCAAAATTTTTTAACCATTCTATTAGTTGCTGGTTTACTCTAATGATAGTTTCTTTTGCTGTGCAGAAGTTCTTTAATTTAATTAGATCCCATTTGTCTATTTTGGCTCATGTTGCCATTGCTTTTGGTGTTTTAGTCATGAAGTCCTTGCCCTTGTTTACATACTTTCTATAACTGTTCTCACATTACAATAGCATGCTGGAATATTTGAGACAGAGAACTTATGGGCCTCAAAGCCTAAAATATTTACTAATTGCCCTTTACACAAAAGAGTTTGCTGATCTTTGGTTTACAACACTAGAATATAAAGTATTTCTAAACAGAAGCATCAAAAAATCATGAATACATTGCATCGCTATACACCCTGTGGCATGTTATTTTAAAATTTTTATTTAGAAAATGTAATTTTTATTTATAAAATTTTAATAATTTACAAAAGTAGTAGGGAGAGTTCTCCTGTATATATCACCAAGCTTTCCCTAATGCTAACATCTTACATAACTATAGTGTAATTATCACAATTATGCAATTAGTGTTGATATAAAATAATCTATACACCTTATTTGTATTTTGCCACTTTCCTAATAATGTTCATTTTCGGTCTGTTTTTAGTCCAGGATTGTTGCATGTAGGCGCCTCCTTGGTCTCCTCCAATATTTCACAGGCATTCAGTCTTCTGTTGTTCTTCATGTCTTTGGTATGCTAGGAGAATACTACTTGGTTATTAAGTGCTTCTCAATTTGGGGTTGCCTGATGCTTTCTCATCATAAAACTGAGGTTATAAACATTTGGCAAGAGTACCACAGCAGTAAGAATATATCTTTCCAGTGCATCATATTATACTGTTGATATGTCCTGTTGTTGCAATATTAACTTTGATCCCTTGACTAAGCTGGTATCTGCCAGAGTTCTTGACAGTAAAGTAATATGTGAGAAATACTTTAAGACCATAAAATATCCTGTTTCTCAGCATACTTTTGTCACTAATTTTAGTATCCATTGATATTACCTGCAACAACTATTATCATGGTGTTTGTTTAATGATGACGTTATAGTTTCTTCATTTTTTCTAATGTAAGTAAAATCGTTTTTCCTCATTTAATTTTCATTTAATTATTCACTTATATCAGAAGGGACCCACGTGGGCTTATCTTATTTTAAAGGTTATAATCTAATACAACCAATATTTATTTTGTTATCCAAACTGTCTCAGCTTTGGCCATTGGGAAGTCTTTCCAGTGGATTGTTGGATCCTGTGCCCTTTTGGCATGCTTTCTTCTCTTATTCATTTTTTGTTTGTTTTTGGTCTTCCTTATTTTCTGTCTTCATAAGTTATTTCAGGCTTCTATTGTATATTTCCTCTTCAAGCCCTAAAACTAGCCATTTCATCATTCCTTTTATTGGAGACTAGTATTTAAAATCAAGTTCTGTGTACTAGGTATACCTTGTGCTATTAGGCTATTATTATTTTTAGGAAGCCAGAACTAGGAAATATATTTCCATATTCTACTGTTTCCCTATTTGTTTGACTTCTTAACCTTTTGCCTAAAGAGTAACTTCTGTGATAGGGAAACCTCTAGGTGTTGGGTTCCCTTCTCCATGCCTCCCTGTTCTCAGGAAGCTTGGCTCCTTCAATAAGGATTTAAGCCCTAAGATCCCTGAACTCCAGTTTTTGCATATTACTGCAGTATGATTTGCTCAAAACTCTGATGACTAGTCAGCCATTCAATCCATTCCAAGAATCACCAAATGATCCAAGAGTAAAGCTAATTTTACTCTCATTTCAATGAAATTCTGTTCTCTCCTGAAGCTTGACTTCTGAATTTCTGGCTGCCTTAGCAGCTCCACAATGCCTCCAAAAATATGTTTGTTTTGTTTTATCCAGGTTTTCTGATTGTTTTTGGTAGACGTATAGGATTGTTAGACTGGTATAAACTACTACATAATAGCTGAAAATAGCATTTTTTTCTTACTTTTTTAAAATGAAAGTAAAGTAGTCATACAGAAAAGTACCCAAAATAAAAGCATATAGTTCAGTGAACTGCCTTAAATGGTAACTATGTCTCTTATATCTATCTCTTATATAAGCTCATATCCACAAACTTGTATCTATCTCTCATGTCAAGAAATAGACCTCTTAACATTTTAACCACTTGTGAAAAGTGAGCCCTTTTAAGTTAAATTTTCAAAAAACTTATACTATTACGTAGAAAAGGTAACAATATAAAATTTAGAAGCAAGTCATAGTCTCTTTTGCATGCAGGTCCACAGAGGCTGCAATGTCAAAATGCTATTACTACAGGTTACTATCATATGCTCTCCTACAGATACCAGAGAAATTTAAGCAAAGTGATGTACAAAGTCATATGTTAGTATGAAGTCAACTAAATCCCCTTTTATTTATTTATTTAATGTTTTACTTTAAGTTCTGGGATACAATTTGCAGAATGTACAGGTTTGTCACATAGGTATACATGTGCCATGGTGGTTTGTGGCAACTATTAACCAATTATCTAGGTTTTAAGCCCCACATATATTAGATATTTGTCCTAATGCTCTCCCTCTCCTTGCCTTCCACCCCCTAACAGGTCCTGGTGTGTGATTTTTCCCTCCCTGTGTCCATTTGTTCTCATTATTAAACTCCCACTCCCTTGTAAATCAGGTGTTCAGCTCTACACCAGTGAATTTCACAAAATTTCCTCCATTCATCAAAGGAATTTCAAGGACTGTCACAAATGATATTCCTTTAATTTATTTAGATGTAGGAAAATTCTTTCTGAAAAGTTAAATTTGCTTCCTTCATGGAATAAATTATTGTTGAAAAATTTGAGAATTTGTAGAAGTTAGGTTCAAATCTATTTAACAGACATAAAAGATTGCAAAAAAGAAAATTATATGTAATTAAGGTAATGGTTGCCATTTTCTCAGGGCAAAATGTGGAAAGCAGATTGCACCTCATTTAAAGCTTTGTCCAGTATCTATGCAGATAAATAATGAAAGTATAGGTGTTGACCTGGAGAATGCCAGAGAAGAAAATGTGTTTCAGATGCAAGAACTATATATAACATTCAGATAACTAATAAATCTGAGGAGAAAAACCAAATGTGTTCCTCAGTCTGATAAATGAAAAATGAACTAATGAATGGAGGCTAACGAAAGAATGAAAGAACTATCTGCTGTTCACACAAACCAGTAATAAAAGGAAAGGGTAGAGTCCATGATAGCCAGAGTCTCCTAATGCTAACTGGAAGGATTTCTAGAAAGGCTTTGATGAGTGTTGGATGACAGGATGTTTATGCATGTCTCTCTCCGTGAGGGCTCTAATGAAACAAAAGGTGAGTGCCAGAGATCAAAGAGACTCTGAGAGAGTTGGTGGAATGGGAGTAGAGAATATTGATTATAGGAATGTTGGATAATTTGTGGGTCAAACTAAATCCTAAATTTTGTTGCAACTGAGATAATCAAATATTTTAAGCTCATGTGCCAAATGATCAGAAAGTTATACATATACCATATACACTAATGTTACCTTTGGAGTGTTTGACTTTTAATGATTTTTATATGTGCTAATATTCGGCAGTCAGCTTAACATCATTCTGAATAAATGCCAGCAGGCAGAGTGGCTACAAGCAGTGCCCAACTTTGAGGTGAAATTAATCTTGGCACAATTGAGTGAGTGAGGGCTAAACTATTTTCTAACTGTCATTTCAACTTAAAAATTCATCAGAATTTTCAAAATAACCTAGCAGATTATTTTCATAGTTTATGTTCTAGCTATTGGTAGAAACCTGTAAGCGTTTAAACCTATATAGCATTTCTTATTTTTTCTTTTTCATGTTTATCTAAATAATAGGCTTACTTTCATATATAATGTATATATTTCATATGTTAATACATAAGGTAAAATAGTTTTGTGGAAGTTGATTAAACCTGGATTTTCAATGTATATGAAGTAGCAGGATTTTCTCCTTTTATTTAGAGTTACCTACCACCTGCCCTTAAAATTTCAAATGCCTTACACAACATCAACACATTGGTTTTCAAAATTTTTTCTCTACTACAATATTTTAATTCAATAAAATGCACTTTTGAAATTTTAAAATGTTTTATAGCAGTTGAGACATTAAATGAACACAGCTTTTAAAAGTTGGTTATATTGAATTGACAATTGGAAATTTAAAGAATAGCCAATATGAACCTGTAGTTAATTTTTTAAACTATATTTTAAGTTCTGGGGTACATGTGCGAAGCATGCAGATTTGTTACATAGGTACACACGTGCCATGGTGGTTTGCTGCACCCATCACCCTGTCATCTACATTAGTTTTTCTCCTAATGCTATCCTTCCCCTAGCCCCCCACCCCACAACAGGCCCCGGTGTATGATGTTCCCCTCCCTGTGTCCATGTGTTCTCATTGTTCAACACCCACTTATGAGTGAGAACATGAGGTGTTTGGTTTTCTGTTCTTCTGTCACTTTGCTGAGAATGATGGTTTCTAGCTTCATCCATGTCCCTGCAAAGGACATGAACTCATTCTTTTTTATGGCTGCATAGTATTCCATGGTGTATATGTGCCACATTTTCTTTATCCAGTCTGTCAATGATGGGCATTTGGGTTGGTTCCAAGTCTTGGATATTGTGAACAATGCTGCAATAAACATATGTCTGTATATGTGTCTTTATAATAGAATGATTTATAATCTTTTGGGTATATACCCAGTAATAGGATT